>OY723267.1:1912145-2157145 GCA_963210315.1 Rhynchopus euleeides
ACACCGCGTGAGATGATCCGCTGAGCGGCAAAACTCCAACCTGTATTCTGCTGCCGCTCTGTGACTCAAGCGTACTTTTGCAGTGTGGCATTTCTCTCACACTATGTTGCCACTTGCTGCCACGCAAATAAGAGTCCTCGTGGGGGATGTGAGTGTTGGAGTCAACTGAGTGTGTGGTGGGGGGGGGGGGGGGCACGAACGTGCGTGTGGTGGGGGCGCGGGGGGCGGGTGTGTGCAGGAACCTGCTGGGTTCACCCGCTGTCAACGTAATATTGCTGAAGATCGAACTAAGGTCTTAACCTCTGAGTGTAAGACCTTAAAGAGGTTACACTAAGAGGTTTAAGACCTTAATTAAGGGGATTCAGATGTTGGGCTTTTTTGGGCCGTTTATGGACTAAGGTCTTAATCTAAGAGGAGGAGGAGGTAGATTTGGCGAAAAAAATTCCTCTCTTATTAAGATCTGAATACATCCATGACAAAATTCTTAGAAAAAAACTTTTTTTCCCCTTACAAAAATTCTTAGAAAAAAAGTTCAGAATCCTGAAAGTGGGGAACAAGCCCCCCAGTTAGGAACAGCCCTGGTGGGGGGGGGTTTTTTTTTTCCCCCGGAAATTCCTGGAAAATCCCGAAGATTCCGAAAGCCCCTCCCCCCTCCCCCCGAGTCTTTCTCCTTTCATTCTGTGGCGCGCTTCTCTATCCCAGAAGTGTCAAATATTCTCTTCACCCTCCTCAATCGCCCTCCCTCCTCACGGCTCTGAAGCTCTGAAAATTGCAACCCACGAACGAGAAGATGAGGAAAATTCGAAGTGCATCGCAGAAAAATAAATGGAATGTTGCTTTCCTCGCCTTGCACAGGTCCCCGTCTTTGCTGCTCGTCGGACTGACTCAAAGCCCCTCCCATTGGGGAGGGCTGCGAAGGGCCGTGGCCAAAAAAAAAGCATCCAAAAATTGTTCAAAGTCATGAGGTGGGACAAATCACGCCTGCTCGCCGGTGACCTTGTCACCAAGGTTGGTTTCCTCCTGTCCCATCTTTCTGAGTATCAGCGGGTTGCAAAGGTTTAGGCCAAACCGACTGGGGCTGATCGAAGGCCCCAAGATGTGCCTTTGGCGAGCGCCTGTTGTGCGCCTGTGAGGCACTGCAATGCTACGTGTGAGGTGTTTAAGTGACGCCTAAGGGTCTGAACTTGGTGTCAACGCGTGTGTCTATTTCCCTATAAATGCTTCTTGGGACACTGCACAAAGCGGCCCAAGGCGAGCAGAGGATCGAATGGTGTCTGTCCTGATGTGTCATGAGACACAGCAACGCCATGAAGGTGTACGAACGAACTGCCAGTCCCGAAACCCGTAAACCAGATTGATTCACAGTCTGGTCATCTTGCACATCAGGTTGTTGACCGTTGAAGGAAAAATGAAATCATGCAGGACGTAATTTTCTTGCGACGAAAGAAGTAACCGAGTCAACACGAACAAACAATCGCTGTAGTTAATAGGAACACTTGAATCGTGCAAAACTCGCGCAATCACTGCCAGGACTT
The DNA here is from genome assembly GCA_963210315.1 of Rhynchopus euleeides. Lineage (NCBI taxonomy): Eukaryota > Euglenozoa > Diplonemea > Diplonemida > Diplonemidae > Rhynchopus > Rhynchopus euleeides. The sequence continues at coordinate 1,913,681 of OY723267.1, forward strand.
TTGTCCGGTGCTGCTTATCAGTGAGTGGCGTGTCTGCCGTCAGAACCAGTCTCCCAGCTGTTTTCGAGCGCTGCATGGCCAGGCCAGCCAATCCAATTGCAACCGACGGTTTGTTGGCGTGGTGCAGTGTGGTTCTGATCAGAACGAGGTTGCACCGAAGTGCCACCCATGTCCGGCAGAATGAAAGCAAAAAATACATCGTTCAAATCGTTCAGAAATGGCTGCATCACTTTGTGTAGCACAAGAAACCGACTGATGCGAATGGCCACCATTTGCAATAACCCCTTTCCTCACCCAAACCCACCTTTGTTGCTCGTACGGCGGCAAAACGCCTACCACCAATGCTTTCTTCTTTTTGTTGGTTCCAAAAAAAAAGGATTTCTGTCAAAACGAAAGACTTATGAATGCCATGTGAGCCCTCCCACTTTTCAGCAGCACCAAACCAGACCCAGTGCTGTGCAACCGATCGATGCGAGCGCCATTTCATATTATTTTGCGTGCGTCTTGTAACACCCGCCGTCCCCCACCCGACCCACCCGCCGAGTCTGGATGATGTTGCACTGCCTGAGGATTGGTGTGTTCCCCATAAAATCCCGGGACGGTAACCCCGGTGTACCATCCACAGTGACTGATGGCGGGTTCAAGAAGATGCTCTTTATCGAGCCCGTTGGGTGTGGGAAGACGACTCTGAGCGCAGCCGAAATCATTCAAAAATGATTAGGGATACGGCACCTTCATTCATTGACCCTGCATGGTGGTGGTGGGGGGAAAAGTATCCTGTGTCCGGTCTATTTGCCCAGCCCATCTCCCCACCCACCCACCCCCTATCGGCATATTTCCCCGCGTCTCCTGCCGCCAGGTGGGGCCAGCCGATGGTTAATTAAGAACCCAAACCAAACAAAAAGCAAAAGAAACAGAGAAAATCTCCAAAAAAAAAATATGGCAACACCAAAGAAACTCCCCAAAGGCCGCAAAAATCCCACACTCCCCAAAACCAAGCCGATTGCAGGCACACACCCCCCCCCCCCCTCTCTCAAAAACACTGGATTTCAGACACAACCTGCATAACGAGTGAAGGGTGATCATTCGTGTGCTCCCTTCTACCTCTATTTCACTACCTCTCCCCTCTCTCTCTCCGTAGCAGGACAACCAAAGGTTCCCCCCCCCCCCTCCCCCACATGTGGATTTTTTATTCCCGTGGAACAACCGATTCTACATTCTACTCTATACCCCCCTCCCCCCTCTGATGTTATGTTGAACGAGAGGGCATCGAAACTGGGAGGGACCACGCCACACAAAAAAAGACAACCCGGCATGCGGGGTTTGATTGACCCTCAGGGAAGCAGCGCCCCTGCCATGCATAGCTGATTTCTCGTAAACTCTTTTTGAAATGAAATGGAGCGCCCCCCCCCCCCCCTCCTTTTTCAAAAAAAGCAAACAGATTTTCTTACCTATCACCCCCCCCCTCTGATGTTAAAGGTTTCCTCCTCCCCCACGTGTGGATGATGTCTCCCCCCCCCCTCACCCACCCCCCCCCCCCCTTTCAGTGTACGCAGCGCAGTTTGTTTACCATAAAGCCCCCACCCACCCCCCCGCACCTTGATCATGGCTCCCAAGATGGTTTCCCTTGCAGATTGCCCCGCCCCTTCCCCCAGCCCCTCCTCCCAGCTGCCCGCTTGTGGAGATCAATGATGCGTTTTGAAAGACAGGGTGGGGGGCCGTATGGCTACACCACCACCCCCTCACCTCATGACACCTCATTCCCACCCGCCGTGCACAGCATATCTGGTGTAGCGGCGACAAAAAAAGGACTAACATTGCGAGAAGGTGCTGGGCGACTTGCTTTTCCATTCACTCTCGACGATCAAACCCCCCCTCACCTCATGACACCTCATTCCCATCCGCCTGGTGTGAGCAATTCCTTCTCTCGCCCTGCTCATCCCTGCTCCTCCATCTCCTGCTGTGCTGGCATGCTGGCATGGGGATCGAAGCCCCACGCATCATTAGGGGCCGTGGTCCGCTTTGTTAAGTTCGTTTTGCCCCTGAAGGAACACCCGTTTTTTTTTGTTCGGAAGGATCTCGCCTCGTGGCGGCGCAAATCATACCCGCTAGCCTGTTCCTTCTTTTGCTCCTCTGTCTACTCCCGTGTGAACACGCTTGCTGTGTGGGCCTCTCCTGATGTGCGAGTGTGTGTGGCCTCCCGCATACCCCAATACACAGACTCATGACGAACAGAGCCCAGTCCAGAAACCCTCCTTGGTCATTATCTCACAGGTGGGAGGAAGGTGTGTCCAATAGTTTTCCAGGGGTGTGTATGTCCTGAGAAGCGGCACGGTCTATCAGCGCTTTGGAGGTGCACGTCAAGTCTTCACAAGGCAAAATGCGGGTTGTTCACCCGGTATTGGGGCTCACAAACAAATCTAGTGCATCATTGCAGAGCCCAGATCAGGTTAACCGTTGGCGTGCATTGAGGTCACGTCATTCGGATCAGGTTTGTTCCTCACAACCCATCCCCCGATTCCAAGGAAGGGTTGGATTTCCTCCTTGAAATTTCGCTGGCTGAGTCGGCAAAAAAATGGAGCGAACGGGCGAACGGGCTGTTGAGCGTCAAAAGATGTCAGCAGTAAAACAGACAATCTCCGAAAGAAATATCATGTCTACCAATGCTGCCTTTTTCATCAAGAAATAAATAATTATGCAGGAACAGAAATCAACCCGTTTCCGCAGTGGATGGAATAAATTGCAGTGGACGGGCTTTGAGCGTCGATCTGACTAATCATCCATGGATGTTGCCCATATTACGAGCTCCAACGAAACAAACTTGTTTCAAGCCATTTTTAAAAAAGCACCTCTTGTGTCCAACAGGACAAAGGCTATAACGGGTCAAGGAAGTTGAGTGAGTGCCCCCACGTGAGATGGATCACTACTTGACATGCCCTTGGCACACCGCCAAATGCTTCAAGCGGGGGGGGGGGGGGACGAAACGAAATATCAGGGGGAGCGATGACCCCTTTTCACTGCGATACGTGCACAGGGCATCGGCACTCACCTCTGAGGGTGGGTTGGAGAGTGGCCGTCCCCCAGTGCAGGCTAAAAACCAACCCGGGAGCGAATAATCTCGAGCTGTGGGGCCTTGGGGGCAGGGGGGTGGGGGGTGAGGGGGCGTGTTGGGGGTTGAATTTACCTTGCAAAAATAACGCCTGCAAACCCAAGTGAACAGTAAATTTTAAAATTCATCAGTTACTACAATGTATGCGCCTGCTTGCAAGCGCATGGGATCTCGGGCAGAGGTGCAACTGCCCCTCTCAGGAGGGTGACAGATGTATCGAAGTCGCCCAAGTCGTTGCCAAACGACAGCGATCCCCGCCTGCGGCGGCGCAGCGAGAGTTGGCGGGGCTGACTGAAGCGGACCTCGCAGCTACCGCCCGTGAATCTTCATCTCACTCACGGCGAGTCGCTGCACTGCTCAGGGGAGAGGGCAATATTAAGGGGTGTCAAACGGGCAGATCAGGTCTAGAGCAGCCTCGCTCTCGCAGCGCTTGTGGCTGTCGACACCAAAAGCAAGAAATATTATCAGACAAATCCCGACAGGGTGGCGAAAACGTGTCAACCCTGATCTTGTCGACCCTGGTCCCACCCTGCTCCCACCCACCCGCCCCGCTTTTTGCCGTTACTGCGAATGAAAACAAAAAAAATCGAACATCGTTTACAGATTCTTTGTTTTTTCACACACAATAAGAAGAAAGCTTGTCACAGTGAAAAAGATAGTTGGCAGCGCTTTGGGTGACAAACACAATCTACCTTGCCTTGTTGCTATGACTGTGCGCACATTCACACCAACCTTCATCAGGGCAAAACACGTGAGGTTTGTTCACCCGGGTTTGGCGCACAGACAACATTTTATCTTTTTCTCTGCGGGTTCGGTTGAATCTTCTTGAGTTCTGAACAGCCGAACCGCTCCCTTCTCCCCACTCGCCCTCTGCCACCCGCATCATCAAGCCTGTCCAACGACATACCCTCAATGCCAGCCAGCGGGAGAGACAGCCTCAGTTCAACTGACCCTGGGCTAATAATAGTCTGCAGAGATCGATCAAAGCTGTCACACGCGCATACCTCGTGTTTCTTGCCCCACCCATCTCCCCCCATCACCCAGGGACAGGTTTCGTATCCCTGCCCATCCCTCATATTTCAGGTGGTTGGTGTCTGTCTCCGATTGAGAGTCGACTGCCGTGCCATGCTGCTGCTCGAACAGAGCAGGGTTAATTTTTTTTTGTAAGTTCGGCGTAGCCAACTCAGGAAACTTTTCACCGTGCGGATCCTTGCGAACACTTCACACGCCCGGCAGGCTGGTGGGGTGTTCTGCGTTCGAAGAAGAATCGGAGGAGGGCCGCAAACGAATCTCCGACCCTTTATATTTTCTTGCGTCAAGTTGTGTCCGTTTCATATTGCCACCGCCTCTATTTTTTGTGTTGGCGGGCTGCCGTTCCTGCACTTTCGAAGCGAATTGTAGATGGTTTTTTTTTGGGGATTTGGCGCACAAACAACCAGCCTTATCCTTTACCTTGGATTAGCGAACTGGCATCGCACAGTGCCCCCCCCTCCCCACGAGAGAGAGGCCACAAAGCGAGAACCGAACCCGCTATCCTGTCTACACTTCTGGCAGCGGAAGGCTCCCCCCACCCGAAGCGGTGTCTTTGTCTTTCGGTATGCAAGATTTGACGCGCAGGTACCCCTCTCAGAAAAAAGAGGCGTCCTTAGTTTGGTCCAATTTCTTCATTTTTTTTTCAGTTCGGGTTTTGGCGCACAAAACAACGCGTTATCTTCTTCATTTCGTAAACAAAGGGAAAAAAATCACGCGCATCTCGAGCGCTGCTGAGACAGATCGCTCGGTGCGTTGTAGTGGATGGTGTGTTTTCTTTGGGAGGGGCGGGGGGGGGTGGGAGGTGTGCCCGCACCACAACGGAAACTGAAAAAACTGTGCCATCGCAAAGGAAACCTTGCAGTGCAGCCACCACACCCTCCTCCCCTCCGCAGAAGGAGAGGAGGAGGGGGTGATCGACAGCCGCGCACAGATTCAGTTGAATCAAGCACACGCTCTTCTCCCCTTCCCTCCCCTTCCCCCCCTCTTCTTCCGACTGGGTACCAGCTCTACCGGCCATCTTATGCCGGGTGGTTTTTTTTTGTGTTCTGACCCGGGAAATGTCATCTGAATAATTCTGAAAAAGCGCAAATCATCTCCTGCCCCCGCCCGCTACCTCCTTTAAACCCCCCCCCCCCTCCCCACCCGATCCCCACTCTCTTCCACATCGCTTGGAATCTGGTGGGGTGGGGTGCGGGGTGTTAATTCTTTTACATTTTTTTGCAACCCATGCAGCACACCTCCCAATCTCCCCCCCCCCCCCCCCCCCACTCCCTATTTTTTGCCCCAACTTGCCCCCCCGCCCCCCCCCCCCTCTCAGCATACCGCAAGCCGCGTGACTGATGTATCTTACTCTCACGCCTTCCTCTCTTCCTCCTGCCAGCCCCCCCCCCCCCTTTCAACCCACAGCCTTCATTCGCCACAAGCATATTCCCTCACCTCGGCGAGAGGATCACATCTCGGGGGTGCCAACAATCTTCTCTGGCCACGACCCAGATAAGGGCTTCCCGTTCTGGCGTGCTCTCCCCCTTCGCCAAATCTCCCTCCCCTTCCCCCTGCCGCGTCAAAATGTAGACCCATTTTCTTTCTTGTGGTGGGGGTCTTCGCTACGGGGGTGATCGTCAGTGCATTTTTGGTGCATTTCCTGTCGAATTAGGTGAAAAACTGACGAAAGATTGACGAAGAATACCGTGTAACGACCAGCGAAGACCCCCCCCCCCCCCTGTGCCCCTGACTGCGTTCCCTCTCATTCATAATTATCCACACGGTGGACTCCAGCGGGGGTAGGGTAACCCTTTTCGGGAGTCTCAACTAGGGGGAGTCCAACTCCCGCTAGCGGGAGTATAGACTCCCGCTAGGGGGAGTCTGACTCCCCCTAGCGGGAGTCTTTTCACCTATTTTCACTCATTTTTCCCATGATACCTATGCAATGTGGCACTCGTCACTGAAGTACAGCCACACCAAACGAAACGGACGTTTCCACCCATCCCAGCTCGCAGACCTGATTCACAAAAATGGGGAAGACGACAACGAAGCCGGCAGCGAAGCCGGCGGCAAAGTCGATTAAGAAGAAGAAGAGCGCAGAGAGTCCCGAGGCTGCGGAGGCGACAAACATTGTGCATGATTTTTGCACGGCCTTCCCTGTTAAAAAAGGGGGCAGTGTGCTGACACTGGGATCCATTAGAAGGCTCCTAGCAACGGTGTTGAGCAAGGAGCTCCACCAGCACAGCACCCAGGTGGCCAACGCAATCATCGCCATGTCTTCCCTGACATGGATAAGTTCGCTGTCAGGGAAGTCGCAACGATGCGGAAGGAGGGCGCTCTCCGTCATATACAAGGTGGAGGCGAAGTATGGCAAGGTGCAGGATACAAACGTGTCGTCGGGGGCAGCCTGAAGCCGCGAATGATCGCGACACGGGCGAACGGCTTGGCACCGTGGGTCTGGATAGATGCTGGAGTTCGGCCGGGTGAAACCGGAAGTCGCAGCAAAATTTGCCCCCCCAGATTTCTTCCTCAAACCCACCCGTGGGCTGATCCGGCCTTGCACGGTGGACTCCAGCGGGGGTAGGGTACCACTACCGGGTTTAACCCTTTTCGGGAGTCTCAACTAGGGGGAGTCCAACTCCCGCTAGCGGGAGTATAGATCAGCAGTGGGCAACAATGAGGCGATGCGGGGGGCGAGGGCACCGATGCTCACTGTGCGACATCCCAGAAGAACGCTGGTATCAACAGGTGCATCGATACCCGCACCTGACTCTCTCTGAGATGAAAGAGGCTGGCTACCCCTCCCTCTTGGCAGGTGTGCTTCCCAATGCCCGCTACGTCACCCCAGCACTCCATGACTGCAAGGGGCTCGCCATGCGGCTGATCAGGGTACTGGATGAGACAACAAAAAAATATTCGACAAGACCTGTACAAACCTTGCACTGAATGTGTCGCAGCATGGGACAGGTGCTCAGTTCCGGAAGGTCGTGCTTGCCTGTCACAGGACACACCTACAAGGGCTTGTTCCGCTACCTCTTTGTCTCCCTTGCAGACCTCATGCATTTCCGGTATGCAGACATCCCCTGGCGCTTCTGGGGATGCAAGGATGAGTCAGCCCGGATTCCCTTCTTGCGTGCTCGGATCTCAGGGCATATATTTCACTGGTTGATGGAGCATGCCGAAAAGGGATCAACGCGCAATGCCTACGTACACAGTCTCCATCATTGGTGGGCTCCAGAAGATGCAGTGCCTCTGCAGAACAACGACGAATTTGAAGAAGCAGAGAACGGACATCGCAAGAAAGATGCCGTTACAATCGCCAGCTCCGCAACTTACGAGAGAGATCTTGCGATGGCAGAATAGAAGCGGCGCGCATCGGGCATGCCTTGGAAGGTTGCGCACCTGTCGCAGGACGGGATCCTCGGGTATAGAGAAGTCATCCTGTGTCCGTGTCTGCACACCCGACACGCTCATAGATTGGCTGTGTATGTTCTTTGCACACAGTTGACACAGCTGCAGAAGGGGTTTGTGCACTGCAACACACAGGACTTCGTTGAACCCATCAGCGCGCCCTACTTCCTGTTCCGGTTCCCCGAAGGACACCGCAAATTATCGCTCTGCTTGTGCAAAATGCCAATCCCGCTGGGGGCGACTTTCACACCATTCGTGTCATCCGAGGCGACTTTGAGCACGCTTGACCAACGCGCACAGCAGGAGGGGGATGACAGTTCTGACGAAGAAGATGAGGCCTGCAGGATGGCTTGTCTTGCCCAAGGTGTAACACAACTACGACAGGCGATGGCCGCACTTTGACACCTCAAATTCTAACCGCTCACCTCCGCAGGTGTAGCCGCTACCAGGAGGATAGGTAGGTAGTCCAGAGTCCGGGGAAACTGACAGAAGCAAAACAAGCCCCTCCCCATCCCTCTTCCACCATGATTTTACCCCCCACGCCAGTAGACTGTAACTATATCATGGGAAAAATGGATGAAAATAGGTGAAAAGACTCCCGCTAGGGGGAGTCAGACTCCCCCTAGCGGGAGTATAGACTCCCGCTAGCGGGAGTCTGGACTCCCGCTAGCGGGAGTCTTTGACACCCGCTCAGACTCCCGCTCCCAGACTCCCGCTAGGGCCGCTGGAGTCCACCGTGCATCCCTCCCTCCCCCCTCGCTACCCCATACACAGGCAAAGTGGGTATGTGTCGTGCCGAGGGGGGCAATGAAGCGGGCAACCGCACCCAAGCATATCATCGAAATCGGGGCATCTGATCCTGCAACTGTGGGGGGTGAAAATGGGGTAAGGGGGAGGGGGGGGGGGGGAGGAGTGAGGTTGGCTTCATGCATAGGCTGTCGTCTACCATCGCCTCTGGAGGGGATGGCCGGAGATTTTTGCTGAATCGCGAAGCCCTTCTCTTCCTCCTCCTCCTCCTCCCCCCCCCCTCTCTCTCTCTCTCTCTCTCTCTGCGTGGAGCAGCCCCCACCTCCCACACCCATCCCCCCTGATAATGGTCATGAGTGGGACACCGCTTCTCATGGTCTCCTGTTCTGCTGTCCGCTGTGCTGCATCTGGTTGTTTGAACGAAAACCAATTTTTAAATACCCGGGTTTGGCGCACAAACAACGCCTTATCTTTTTTAAATAAGCAACGCAGGTCGTCAGGCATGGGCCTCTGTGAGCATGCAGCTTGTGCGGGTTTCCACAGTGCGACATGCACTGTAATGTGTCCTCTGCAGCTCTGATGCCACGACAACTGCCAACCAGACCGATCCTGGAAAAAGTTGGGTGGAAGGGGGGAGGCAGGTTGCTCAGAAGTGTAGGAAAGTAAACATGTTACAAACTGACACACTTTGATACAGCAGACGACCTCTTCCCCCGCGCACCCACCCCTCTGTTATATTACGCACACAACGGGGTTGCGTGGGGTTAGTTTGTGTTCGAATTGCCTCCAGGTGGCTGGTGTCTCTTCCTTCGCCATGAGCTCAATGTTGCGGTTGTAAGAATCAACGATGGAAACAGGGATCTCTTCAAACCCCGAGGAACACACGGTCGAAAAAAATCATTTTTAACTCGCCCGAAACAGTGGCCTTTCTCGCCGGCAGGGGCTGTTGGGAAGTAGGGAACACAGCCATACATTGTTCAAATTATTCAAGGATGCTGGGGTAATCAGGCTGGGGAAAAAAACAACAAATCACAACAAATCACACCCGATCACAACAGATCACAACAAATCACAAGGCAAATGTTGTGATTTGTTGTGATTTTTTGCGATTTGTTGCGGCCAGTTGTGATTTGTTGTGACTAGGTGTGACGTGGTGTAATTTGTTGTGACCAGTTGTGACGACTTGTGACCCTTTTGTGATGAGTTGTGATGAGGTGTGATCTGTTGTGATCTGTTGTGATCGCGATCCAAAATTTTAAATTTTTGAAATTTTGGATCGCGATCACAACAGATCACAACAGATCACAACAGATCACAACAGATCACACCTCATCACAACTCATCACAACTCATCACAAAAGGGTCACAAGTCGTCACAACTGGTCGCAACAAATCACAACAAATCGCAACAAATCACAACAAATCACAACATTTGGCGTTGTGATTTGTTGTGATCGGGTGTGATTCGTTGTGATTTGTTGTTTTTTCCCCCAGCCTGATTACCCCATTATTGTATTTTATTGTATTTTGTATTTTATTATTTTGGGTCAGTGGGGTAATCAGGCTGGGGAAAAAAACAACAAATCACAACAAATCACACCCGATCGTCAGCTGATTGAGGGTGTGATATGAGGGTTCTATCCAACAAGGATATCAAGGCGGCACTTTCAAAGTCCTGCCAAGGACAGCGCCACGTGGGTGTGTGCTTCTGATATATGTTATGTCATCATGTGAACCCTCCCCAGCGTGTGCCAACATCCCTGACACGCTCACGAAAATCATGACACGGAGAAAACAGGTGCCGAAACAACCTGCCGAGCACACGGGTGGTGCCACGTTGATCCACGCAGCGATCTCCCATGACAGGAAGCCTTGTCGCCACGGCAGAGTCGCCGCAGACTGTGGGAGAGGTGTCGCCAGTCACCTTGAGGTTGCAGTGTGTCATCAGGCTAAGACCCGTGCCCTCTTCACCTCCCCTGTTAGGTTGCTCCCATATCGTTGCCTGCTTTGGGGCCTGAAGGACATAGGGGTCCAGCAGGCACTTGAGCATCGCAAGGCATGAGTGGCTGTTTCAAACTCCTGGTGCAAGCACCCGTCATGGTCTGGGGAAGCCCTCCCAGGTAGTTTAACGTCTTGCCCAGGACAACCCGATCACAACAGATCACAACAAATCACAAGGCAAATGTTGTGATTTGTTGTGATTTTTTGCGATTTGTTGCGGCCAGTTGTGATTTGTTGTGACTAGGTGTGACGTGGTGTGATTTGTTGTGACCAGTTGTGACGACTTGTGACCCTTTTGTGATGAGTTGTGATGAGGTGTGATCTGTTGTGATCTGTTGTGATCGCGATCCAAAATTTTAAATTTTTGAAATTTTGGATCGCGATCACAACAGATCACAACAGATCACAACAGATCACAACAGATCACAACAGATCACAACAGATCACACCTCATCACAACTCATCACAACTCATCACAACTCATCACAACTCATCACAACTCATCACAACTCATCACAACTCATCACAACTCATCACAACTCATCACAACTCATCACAACTCATCACAACTCATCACAACTCATCACAAAAGGGTCACAAGTCGTCACAACTGGTCGCAACAAATCACAACTGGCCACAACAAATCGCAACAAATCGCAACAAATCACAACAAATCACAACAAATCACAACATTTGGCGTTGTGATTTGTTGTGATCGGGTGTGATTCGTTGTGATTTGTTGTTTTTTCCCCCCAGCCTGATTACCCCAGATGCGAACCATTGCCATTGGGCAGTATCCTTGGCTGTGCCTATGCCTCACCAATCAATCCCAGGGGTTCCCGAGACATTATCAGGTGGGAGGGTGGGGGTGGGGGGGAAGGGGTGGAGACTGGTTCAGAACACAAGCGGGCTGCTCCAATCAGCAGGGTCTCCCCCGGTATTTTTTATTCCATTCAAATCGTCCAAAAGTATATCAACGCGTTGGTCGACAATGCCAACCCAAAAATGCACCGCCCCTTGCGGAGGAAGGGTAAGTCACGCTGTGGTTTTCTGTGTGGAGCAACGTGTTGCCCCGCCGCCCCTGGTTCAGGTGATGTTCGCCTGAAAATCAGGGGCTGCGTCACACGACGCACGCGTCCTATCCTTCTCGCATCGATGTGTGGAGCGAAAATTGTCCGCACCTGTCGGCGTGTGTGGTGACAAAAACCCAAGGCGGCGTCAGCCCTGAACGGGTTCAGTTTCACCGCCAGCATCATTGTGTACGTGTGTGTTGCCCTGCACTGTATCCCTTGCGAACGCTTTTTTTTACCCAACAGTATATGGGTCTATACACCAAATGCCTGTTGTTTTTGTTCTCTCTTGAGATGCCCTCGGTAATTAGTTTTTTTTGGCTCAAACAAAGCCGTCACGACACCATATCGACCAAAGGAGCGCTTGGTCATCGCGCGCAGCTCCAGTCACACCCCCCTCGCGACTCTTCAATATCTGTTTTGTTCAGTCCTATTGCGCTGTTAGCTGCTGTTCCAGCCGCTCAGCCCCTCCAGAAGACATTTGCACACCGCTGGCAAAACATATCAAAACCTGCCAGTGGTGATACAGTTGGGGCTGTCAGGCCTGTTGAAATTCGCATATGCAGCAAAAATTCACAAAAATGCGCAAAAATTCGTTTGCTATGTTGGATTAGCGGCTCCGCATCGTACAGAACGTCTACGAAAGACGACGCACGAGAACTGATACGCTATCCAAAAATTCACAGAGAGTCCACAAAAATTTACAAAAATTCACAAACGTTTAGTGTGAGTTTTTGTGCACGTTTGCGAAAATTTGCGAAATTTGCGAAAATTTGCGCAAGTTTGTCCTCCAGGGCAGACGAATCTGCCCTGGAGCGATGCTCGTTTCATAACAACAGAGCAGGTTTTCCTTCCTCCCGCACGATCATCAGCACAGCTAGATCAGGCGTGCCTTCCCCTTTCCCACGGGCCTCACAGGCCTTGCGCTTCTTGGAGCGCAAGACTCGTGCTGTCCGTCCTTCTCGTTCTCGTTTCCTCCGGAAGCAGGTGTTGCGTGCGGTTCCGAAGCGCACCCGCTGCATCCCCTCTCCCACCATCTTTCGTTCGGCGGCTATTCCGCGCTCTTTTCAACGCGTCGTCGCGAAGATTGCGCCTCAGTACCAGCAGGCGCAATCTCCGGCTTCCAGTGTGTGTGTGTCCCCCCTCCTTTACAGCGCAACGAGGAGGAGAGCGAAACCGTGTGGTGTCACGTAGAGCAAGAGTAGGATAGCGGGCCCGGTTCCTCACGGTATGGTCCTTCGGGGCCAGGCTGCGATGCCAGCACGCTAACCCAAATTGCAATACGCAAGTTTGTGAAAGTTTGTGAAACGTTTGTGAGCAACCTAACAGGGGAGGTGAAGAGGGCACGGGTCTTAGCCTGATGACACACTGCAACCTCAAGGTGACTGGCGACACCTCTCCCACAGTCTGCGGCGACTCTGCCGTGGCGACAAGGCTTCCTGTCATGGGAGATCGCTGCGTGGATCAACGTGGCACCACCCGTGTGCTCGGCAGGTTGTTTCGGCACCTGTTTTCTCCGTGTCATGCTTTTCGTGAGCGTGTCAGGGATGTTGGCACACGCTGGGGAGGGTTCACATGATGACATAACATATATCAGAAGCACACACCCACGTGGCGCTGTCCTTGGCAGGACTTTGAAAGTGCCGCCTTGATATCCTTGTTGGATAGAACCCTCATATCACACCCTCAATCAGCTGACGAAAGTTTGTGAAAGTTTGTGAAACGTTTGTGAAAGTTTGTGAACTCGCAAAATTTACCGGATTTTTTTCTGGGGGGGCGGGGGGGTCCGGGTCACCGGGCCAACCCGAGTCCGGTGGTTCAGGGCATCTGCCCTGGAGGCATCATCACTTGGAGCATCATGTTGGGGAGACAGGGGGGGGTGTGGGGTGAACGTGGCAGTGGGAGGGGTGGGGGTGGGGGTGGGGGTGGGTGGGGCTGCTTGGCATCTCGAGTTATTCTTTTGCACGCTCCTCGTTCATGATTCCCGTCATCATAGCATCCTTGCCCCCCTCCCCCCTCCCACCACGTAGGAAGGAGGTCGACTCAAGCTGTGGTTCCTTTTCTCAGAAATAAGTCCCCCTCACAGACGACCCTTCACTGATCTACTCCGGGGGGGGGGGTGATAAGTAAGTTCAAAGACAAATGCTGTTCGGGGGGGGTGTTCGTAGAAGGAACCACAGCTTGAGTCGACCTCCTTCCTACTTGGTGGGGGGGGGGTAAGGATGCTATGATGACGGGAAGCATGAACGAGGAGCGTGCAAAAGAATAACTCGAGATGCCAAGCAGCCCCACCCACCCACCCCTCCCACTGCCACGTTCACCCCCCCCCACCCCCCCCCCCCCTAGGCCCCCGGATGTACGGGAAAATTTTGTAATAAAAATTTTTCCAACCCCAAACACGGGCTAATGGCACCTGGAATGGGTGTACCCGCCTCAAAAATATGTCTGGGGACCCAATGAAACCGGTTTTTCACACTTAGTCGCCCTTTCTCGTCAGCTGATTGAGGGTGTGATATGAGGGTTCTATCCAACAAGGATATGATGCCCTTTCTCGGTCCGAATTTTTGAATATTCGGTGAAAAATGGGGGTTTTGCCCATTTTGGGCAAAACCCCGATTTTCATGAAAAAATGACAAAATCGGGGCAACTAGACCCCATTTTGGGTGGTTTTCGGGTGAAAAACGTACCCTAGACATCCCTGGGGCACATTGTATACCATCCAGGGCCTCTAGGACCAGTAGAAGCACGTGAAAATGCGTTTTTTTACCCAAAAAAAGGACCCTGCAACCACCCTGCACACACCCTGCAACCATGTTGGAGGCACCCTACAACCCTATAACCACCCAGAAACCACTGGGTCTGCCCTAAAAGGGGTGTACGGGCCTGTTGGAACAGGTTTTCGACACCGAATTGCCCAAATTCGGTCCGATATTTTGAAAAAACTGTGAAGAACGGGGGATTCGCCCGTGTGGGGTAAAAGTCCTAATTTTCATGAAAAAAGTCAAAATTAGGGCAACTAGACCCCATTTTGGGTGTTTTTCGGGTGCAAAACGTACCCTAGACATCCCTGGGGTACATTGTATACCATCCAGGGCCTCAAGGACCAGTAGAAGCACGTGAAAATGCGTTTTTACCCAAAAAAAAGGACCCTGCAACGATGTTGTAGGACCCTGCACACACCCTGCAACCGTGTTGTAGGCACCCTGCAACCCTATAACCACCCAGAAACCACTGGGTAAGCCCTAAAAGGGGTGTACGGGCCTGTTGGAACAGGTTTTCGACACCGAATTGCCTAAATTCGGTCCAATTTTTTGAAAAAACTGTGAAAAATGGGGGATTCGCCCGTGTGGGGTAAAAGGCCCAATTTTAGGGAAAAAAGTCAAAATTAGGGCAACTAGACCCCATTTTGGGTGGTTTTCGGGTGCAAAACGTACCCTAGGCATCCCTGGGGTACATTGTATACCATCCAGGGACTCTAGGACCAGTAGAAGTGCGTTACAATGCACATTTTTGCCCCAAAATGGCCCTGCAACCACCCTGCACAGGATTCACCCCAGAAAAGCGAAAAAATGGCCAAAAATGAGGGTTGGTGGCCCCAAAAGTGGGTAAAAACCTCCGGAAATTCATATCTGGGGTGGGTCTGGGGGCGGTTTTGCACTGGTGACCTCCAGACCGGAATATTCCAAAAAAATTCGGTTGGCTGTGCACGGACCTGCGCTCTGGTCAGACTCGGGAGCGGGTCTTGCCGGATCCGCTGGTGGGCGTGGAGCCGGACTACTTCTTCGCGCCTGACACGGACCTGGCCCCCGCGCCACACTTCGACGGGCACATGGACGCGGAGGATTTCATGTGTGACCCGGATGACGCGGCGGGCCCCGAGGAGCCGACCCCTGAACCCGAACCTGCCCCTCCCCGCCGCCCACGCCCGCCGCCTCCCCCCGCGGAGGGGGACCTCCCGCAGCCGGCGGGTGGGGTGGCGGCTGACCCCCTGGCCCAATTGCTGGAGTGGCGCGGCCAGACGGACGGGAGGCTGAGCTTGTCGTCCCTGCAGCAGCAGGCGCGGCTGGGCCTGGTCGAGCCGGACGGGTGGTCGTTCCGGGTGGGGGACTGTGCTTTTGATGCGTTGGCCACGCTGGGTGCCCGATCGGTGAAGCAATCCAGCGGGTGGCTGCGCCAAGAGGCAGTCCGCAGGGCGATGCGCGACCCGGACCTCCGGATGCGGGTGGAGGAGGGTCCGAACCAGTGGGCCGAGCAGATGATGCGCGCAGGGAGCGACGACGTGCGCACCTGGGCGGACTTCATCGCCCTGGCGGCGGCTGCGCGCGTGACCAGATGCGTCGTCCTCGTGCTCATCGACAACCACCAGCCGATGCTTCTGTCCCCAGTAGGTGCGGGTGCAGTGGTGGACGCCCACTGTCTGCGGAGGACGGGGGGGCAACATGGGCACTACGTGCCCCTAGTTATGCCGGAGCCCATGCGTCAGCACCTGGCGGGTCTTCCCCCGAAGCCGATGGCAGCGGATGTCACGGGGTGCGATGGTGATAGTCCCATGCAGATGGTGCGTCAGGGGGGCTCGGCGGGCCAGGTGGAGGAGTGCGAGAAGTGCCGCCGCCCGTTCGACCGCTCCGCGAGGCATCACGCGTGTGGCAGATGCTGGCGCAAAGTGTGCGCGTCATGCGCAGTGCGGGGTGAGCGGTGCCCAGGCTACATTGACCGGGTGGCGGTGGATGTCGACGCTCCAGACCCTGCGGAGCAACCCGCGGTCACCCCGGATCTGCGGGAGGTCCTGGAGTCCGCCCGGGCGCGCCCCCGCCGGCGGAAGCCCATCCCGAGCCGCATGCACGACACGCCGATGGGGCCCAGGCAGCCGAGTGCCCCGCACGACTCGTCGGGGGCTGCGCACCATCCAACGCGGGTGAAGGAGGAAGTGGCGGAGGAGCCGGTCGCTCCCGGCCAGGACGTGGAGATGCACCAGGGCGGAGGCTCCCAAACCTCAAACACAGCCCCCTCTGGTGCGCCCTCCGCGACCCACGGCCACAGCGTGCCCCCGGCGGAGAGTGCCTCCCGGGCTGCCCCAGCCCCCATGCAGGGGCAGGCCCAACATGCAGAGTGCCCGCCGTCGGGGTCGGGGGCCACAGAGAACCACCAGGGCGGAGGCTCCCAAACCTCAAACACAGCCCCCTCTGGTGTGCCCTCTGCGGCTCCGGTCACGGCGGCAGGCGCCCAGCCGTCTGGCCCCGCTCAGGCCGCGCGGCGCCGCCAGGGCGGAGGCTCCCACACCTTCAACACAGCCCCCTCTGGCACCTCTGGCGGAACAGCCCCCGGTGGGGCTGGCGGGATCCAGGGGGTTGCTGCGACGATGATGCGCAACGCCGCGCAGGCCCGCCGGGACGGGCAGCGCCGCAGCCGGACGGCCGCGTCCTCGAGACGCCTGGAGGAGCTGCGTCAGGGTGACGCGGCGGGCCCCATGGAGTTCGACGACGACCCGGCGAACGTGTGGGAGCCCGAGGACGACCTCCAGGCCATCGACGCCTACGGGGACGACGAGACGCCCGCGGCGAACATCCCCGCTCTGCAGGAGCTTGCGGCGTCCCGTGTCTGGGCCGAGGGGGTGGTAGCGCGGGCCCGCGGCATGGCCCCCTGCGTCTCGATGGGAGGAGCCATCCCCCGCACCGTCGAGGCGTGGAGGCACTGCTTCCACCCCAGCTATGGCCTTTGCCCCCTCTCGCCCAGGGTGGCAGGTGACGTAGCGGCGGAGTGGCTGCAGGCGCGCATCCTGCAAGGGGGCGCGCAGGCCGAGCCCGGGAACCAGACGAGGGAGCCGGGGGTCAGCCTGCGCGTCTACATGCGCAAGCTGCAGACGGAGGTGGAGCGGGGCGAGTAGGCGGAGCAGCGTCCCCACCCCCACCACCCCCCCCCCCCCCCCCCGGGACCTTCCCCCCCCCCCCTTTCATAGATGTGTGCAGGTGGCCGTTGTGAATGGTTAGACAGGGGCTGGCCACCCCCTCCCCCGGGCTCTGCACAGCAGGTCTGGGTTAGAAACAACATAACCCCCCCCCCCTTCCTCCCCTCCCTTCCTCCCCCCTCCCCTCCCCTCCCCTCCCCTCCCCTCCCCTCCCCTCCCCTCCCCTCCCCTCCCCTCCCCTCCCCTCCCCTCCCCTCCCCTCCCCTCCCCTCCCCTCCCCTCCCCTCCCCTCCCCTATTGATGTCCCCCCCCCCCTCCCCCAGCGCTTTGCCGCTCGTGTGAGTACCGCCCTGACTGGGAGAAAGGGTAGGGCTGGTTGGGTTGGCGGAGTTGGGCGGATGGGCGAAACGGAAAAATCGACGAGGTCGCAGCGTCAGGGCGTTCTGGGCTGGCTGGTGGTGGTTGGGACAAGACCGACGAGATTAGAAGCGGCACTGGTAGACGGGTTTTGAGGCCCCCCGCCCCCAGGTTCCCCCTGCCCACCTGGACGGACCCAAGTGCCTCACACCGGATCTCTCCCCACCCGGTGGTCCACCTGACGGATACGCGAAAAAAAAATTACAGTTTTTCTCAAGGACATCCGGGGGCCTACCCCCCCCCCCCCCCCGTCTCCCCAACATGATGCTCCAAGAGATGTTGCCTCCGGGTAAGTGAGCTTTCGAGCACGCAGTGTCATTGGAAACCACTTCGTTTCACTACTCAGTACACCCTCTCAGATTCCTCATGTCGGCAACATTCAACTCAGAAGCAACTCCATCCGCGTCGCGCCGTGGCGTTGGGCGGAGCCCAACGCCACGGCGACCCAAGCCCACAGGCACTACAAAAATTCGCAAAAAATCGCAAAAATTCACAAAAATTCGCAAATGAGTTTGTGAACGTTTTGTGAAAGTTTGTGAAATTTTACGAAAGTTTGCGAAAATTTGCGAAAGTATGCGAAAGTATGGTCCTGGGCAAGACGTTAAACTACCTGGGAGGGCTTCCCCAGACCATGACGGGTGCTTGCACCAGGAGTTTGAAACAGCCACTCATGCCTTGCGATGCTCAAGTGCCTGCTGGACCCCTATGTCCTTCAGGCCCCAAAGCAGGCAACGATATGGGAGCAACCTAACAGGGGAGGTGAAGAGGGCACGGGTCTTAGCCTGATGACACACTGCAACCTCAAGGTGACTGGCGACACCTCTCCCACAGTCTGCGGCGACTCTGCCGTGGCGACAAGGCTTCCTGTCATGGGAGATCGCTGCGTGGATCAACGTGGCACCACCCGTGTGCTCGGCAGGTTGTTTCGGCACCTGTTTTCTCCGTGTCATGCTTTTCGTGAGCGTGTCAGGGATGTTGGCACACGCTGGGGAGGGTTCACATGATGACATAACATATATCAGAAGCACACACCCACGTGGCGCTGTCCTTGGCAGGACTTTGAAAGTGCCGCCTTGATATCCTTGTTGGATAGAACCCTCATATCACACCCTCAATCAGCTGACGAAACGTTTGTGAAAGTTTGTGAACTCTCAAAATTTCAACTGGCCTGACAGCCCCAGTTGTGTGCGGAAGCGTCAAAACGCATCAAATCGCGGAAACCTCGTTCATATACATACCCCCCCCCCCCCTAGGCATACTTGTCCCCCCTTTATGGGGAAGCCATTTTCCCCCCGATTCAGCCCCTAAAAGGTCCCGCATATCGCGACGGGTGGAATATGGGGGGATTATGACGGGGATATGGGGGAAATACGATGAAATATGGTAGATTTATGGGGGAATACGCGGGATTTCCTGCTATTTTTGGCTGGAGAAAATATGCGGGATTTTAGTCCTTTCCGCATATTTTACCCCCTCGAGGCAAAAATGAGTGAACGGGCAGCATGCCGTTCCTCTTTTTTGCCTCGTGAGAGGTTCCCCCCCTACCAGGCAAGGTGAAAAATGAAGAAACGGGCAGCATGCCGTTCTACATTTTCCCTTGCAAGGCAGGGAGGGCGCCCCCCATGCCAGACAGCAGCCACCCCTGGAGGGGCAACAACTGACGGGCATGGGGAACGAGGTGGGTCTGGACCCGACACCGCCACCACACGCGCAGTGCACCTTTCGGATACACTGTCGTGAGTGGGATGTGGGCAGTTCCCCTATCCTGTGAGCTCCTTTCGGACGAAGAGATGCAGCGGTTATCTGCAACCTTCGTCCTGGACTTGCCTCGGGGGGAACGCCGCGGTTTACCGCGGGTCCCGACGAGGGCACTCAGGCAGGATCTTCACGCCACCCCGCACCGAGGTCCCTTCTCACGCGGCGTGTCTCCCAGGTTCATGGCGGCGTCATCAGGTCAGGCTTTGTAGTCTCTACACCATCAGTAATAAGGGAAATCCTAAAACCATACATGAAATCCACCTTTTGGGCCGCTGGTGTACGAGGCTTGTTCCTCCAATTGAATCATGTTTGCTGTGTCAGGCAATATCAATACAGCCGCTGAAAGAAGTCGAGGTGTTGTGGATCTGCTGCTCACAGGAAGGATTCAGGGTGGATCACAAGACTGACCACCCTCTTTCCTTTGTCAAGTACCCTGTAAAACATCAGAACACCAAGTATCTTTCAACACTACATGTTCAAGAGTGGAATCAGTGGAATCGGAAGGGGTCACACCCGACCACACGGACACAGTTCCCGCGACTAATAAATGCCGAGAGTTCCGGTGTCCGACCACCTGGTATTACTTGGCTCCATCCACCCAGTCATTACTAGGGGGCGTCCCTTGAAGCCAGTTCCGCAGAACTCAGACCCCCCTTAAAACCAATGTCCTGTGTAGACAACTACTTAGCCTGCCTGATGACGACACCAATTCGCTGGGAGAGAGGCCGCGGTCCAGGACCCCAATGGGGATGACGTGGCATTGTTTGACCGGATCGGTTGTGTAAGTGTGTAACCCCCTCCGCCCTCTGTCCCTCCCAGGGGTGGTGTGTGGCAAGCGAAGCGCAAGCAGGCACAGCAAAAAAAAGTGGAGCCCTGCAGGTAGACCCTCGGGGTACGTCACCGTCATCGGGTCACCTGAAATTTCCCAATTTGAAAATCTGCAACAAGGCAACACGGGATGGGATGGGGCACATGACCTGCACAGGGGTGGGGGGCAGAAGGCAGGGGGTGGGTTTGTGGTTGGGGTCATGGCATTTGATTACTTGAGCTTTATTGTCAGAATTTCGCACAAGAGACAACCCGAACCTCACTTGGCCGATTTCTCCCCACAACAAGGTCCGGAGCAAACCTCATTTGCTTGATTTTTGGGGTCACATGAGTGAATTCGGGGCGAACCCTCGCAATTTTTTGACGACTGCCTTCGAAAATGGACAGTTCCAGACCACCAGGACCCGATTTTTGGGCCCAGAACAGTTTGGGTCAATATGTTGGGCGAAATTTCGCCAAGGCCAAAAAAAAAACAGCCATTTTCCGGAAATTCCGGGACCCGTTTTAACGCGTTTTAGGGCCCAAAATAGGCTCAAAACTCAAAAATTCCTTCGAAATCGGGCTCAAACGTCCAAAATAGACCCCCCCCGAAAAAAAATTCGAAAAGGGTCCCCCTATACACTCTGGATTTTGGACCAATTTTCCCGCATATTTCCCGCATATTCCCCCCATATTTTCATAAACCCCCCATATTTCCCCCATATTTTTTTATGGGGGAATATGGGGGAAATATGGGGGCCCCCATATTTTTTTATGGGGGATTTGCCCCATAAACCCCCCCTATTTTCCCGCATAAAAGGGCCTCCCCATAATGGGGGGACAAGTATGCCTAGGGGGGGTCAAATGGGGGTGACAAACACGATTTTTCAAAAAACCGGCGCAGAGGCCCCAAAGCCCCCGTAAACCCTCCAAACCCCCCCAGATCGGTCCGGAAACCCATCGAACCCCACTTTTCCACCATTCCGGGCACCTCAGGTGCCCGAATTGGGGTGCCTAAATTTTGTGCCACCGTTTGGTACCGTACAGTGCCACTGTGTGGGAGGTTGGAAAAGAAAATGCCCCAACACACCACATCTGAGGGTTGCAATGCATGTTGCTTGCCAACCACGTCATCCGGTGGGTGTCAGGCGCTATGTAGGTGGCATTAGCCAGGTCTTCGATGTGTTCTGGCTTGTATTGTGTGGTATATATACAAGCCAGAACACATCGAAGACCTGGCTAATGCCACCTACATAGCGCCTGACACCCACCGGATGACGTGGTTGGCAAGCAACATGCATTGCAACCCTCAGATGTGGTGTGTTGGGGCATTTTCTTTTCCAACCTCCCACACAGTGGCACTGTACGGTACCAAACGGTGGCACAAAATTTAGGTACCCCAATTCGGGCACCTGAGGTGCCCGGAATGGTGGAAAAGTGGGGTTCGATGGGTTTCCGGACCGATCTGGGGGGGTTTGGAGGGTTTACGGGGGCTTTGGGGCCTCTGCGCCGGTTTTTTGAAAAATCGTGTTTGTCCACGTAAACGGGTGGCATTTGACCCCCCCTACCCCCCCCCCTTATTTTTGTCGAAGGCTCGGATGCTGGATGGCTTGCCTTTGCTTTCAGTCTCGACGACCCAAACCCCTGGTGACCCCCAACAAAACCCCAGGTGCCCTTTTATTGCTGCCCCCCCCCCCTTTGCTGCTGATCAATTTTATTTGTTTCTCTGCAGGCTGCGCTGTGGGCCGTGGGGCCGTGCCGCCCCGCCTGAGCTTCAGAGCTGCCCCCCTTACCCCCTAGGCGTCCCCCCTACCCCCTCCAGCCCCCTTTGGTGAAGGTGAATAATCAGCATCGGCACGGATTCTCCCATTTCGTGCCCCCCACCCCCTCCCCCGCCCTTTTTTTTCCCGATTCGCCACGCCTCACCACGCCTCACCACCCCCTTCCTGACGCCTCCCTCAGAGCAACGTGTGTTGGCCTGCCAAAGCCGACTGTTCCAACGTTTGGAGTTGTTGTTTCTGCCAAACCCACCAAAGCCCCCAACCATCCCCTTTTGAGTATGCCCGCCCTTGTGTGTACCCACCCCTCCCCGTCCCGATCAAGTAATGTCTGTTCTTGTTGTGGTCCCTCCCCCCCATATCCCGTTTGTGGGGGTGGCGGGGCTGGTCGTCATTTTGTGTACGTCGCCAACTGCTTCTTTTTTACACAAACAATCTTGCTTGTGACAGTAAACAATAGGCTGTTGGCAGCGTGCAGTGCAACATACATAATTCCATGAACAGATATATTGCATAGTGCGCACAAACAAAAATGTCCGATAGGGCGAAGTTCGACCTGGAGCTGGTTGACTGGAGCCGCATCCCCTCGGTGGAGTACCCAGCTGACGCCGCCCCGGCCTCCACATCGACGGACTGCGTCCTCGTCCCCTCGTGCGAGACCCTCCACGATGGGGGCACGCAGTGCGTTTTCTTGGCAGCCGATGCCTGGAAAAAAAGCGCACAGTACTTCTTTCTCCCCTCGCACATCAGCACCCCACCCAACCAATCCCAACATCGTTCAAATCGTTCGGCCCCCGCCCTGTGTCACCCGCTGCTGTGGCTTGGCAGTGGTGGTGGTGAGGGAGGGGGAAGGTGTCAAACCGTTCTGCCCGACTGTTCTGGGGTTTTTCTTGCTTTGATACACAGGTCTGCTCTCATGTGTCTTGTCGCTTCTTTTTATTGTTGCCGCAACAAAGATCTTGCTTGTTCTTGCGAAAAAAATGTATGTTTTTTGTGCTGCTGGGAGGCCGGCGTTGTATTTTACGCCACTTGCGCGCAGTGTGTTTGAATCAGAATCAAACGCAGGAACACCGCCCGATTGCAGGGCGGGAAACACACTGCCACACTGCTCGAGATCATATTATGCCTGTGGAAGAACCCAGCACACTTATTGTTTTGTCAGATGCACACCTGTCCACCACCTGCCTCACGGGCCGTGTTGAAAGCACGGAACCCGATTGGAACCGGCAACAGTATTCTTTTTGACGCCTCAAGCTGCCGAAAGCCTCTTGATCTTAGGCGCAATCGCGAAGAGAACCAATTATATGCGTCTCACCCATACACTGTACGCATGGGTGCTGGGGGGGGATACACGCGGATACTGCACCACTTTCGTTGTACCTCACGCAAAGCCGCCTACAAAAGTTGCCGTGCGGCCAGAACAACCAGATAGCGGCCTCTCTCTTGGGGCTGCTCGAGCACGGCCAACACTCGTTCAATAGTTCTGAAATTCGATTGCCCACACTCCAGAATCTGAATTCCTGAGCGGTATCTCTTGGATGTGTATTGCGATACGCCTGCCCCGTCGGGTGTGCGTGATTCCCGCGGGGGGGTCAGGCACCATAAAAAAACCAATGCTGTATAGACGCATCCCCAGGGTTTTCGCTAGCACCGGGGGGGTCAGGCGGTAAAAATATCGGTGCGGTGCTCTTCGAACCGAAAATCAGAGGGGGGGAAAAAAACTTTCCGCGGTGGTGCTTTGCACCGAAAAATCTCCACCCCATCGGGACGCACCACGCGAACACACGTTCCGCTCTTTGCTGTAGTGTAGGTGTACTGATGGTACACCGCAGCGCGGTGTACCATCGGTGTACCTACACGAGTGTACGGGCACTGGGTGCCACTGACCCCCGATTCGAATGGTTTCGGGGTCGTTTTGTCCAACGACGCCCCTTTCTCGACATGTTGCCGTCGCATCCACGCAAGGTGGTGGCGATCTCGTAGACAGGCACACGGCACAGGGGGGTCTGGGGGGCGGAGCCCCCCAGCCGCCGGAGGCCACGGTAGTGAACATCTGTTCATTGCAGTCTCGGGCAGTCGGGATTCCCTCGGGTTTGCGATGCTCGTAAGTAGGCGTCGCTGTTTCGACCAGCAGGAGATCACCGGTCCCTGGGTGACACCAAAAAAAATCGGGGAAAAAAAAACAAAAACAAAAACGGTGCTAAGCACCGCTCCCAAGGGCGGTGCTTTGCACATTCCGAAAAACCGAAAAACCCCCAGAAAAAAAACAATTGGTGCAAAGCACCGGTTTTCGGTGCTAGCGAAACCCCTGCGCATCCCTCGGATTAGCGGGGAAATCTGACGGGAAGGGTTGAATCTTCGAACCCCACAAGAAAAATGTGCCCTTTTTTTACTGATATTTTGAGTTCCCAGAAAGCTCTTTCCATTGTCTGTATTGCAGTGTTTATTTTGGTACGCGTCCTTCTCCTCCAAAGGGGTACCAAAATGCCTAATGTCATCTCATGACAATGTTGACGGTTTCCAGCCTTTGGCATAGGAAGTACTAGTTCTTTGTGTTCTTTCACACTTTTCAGTATAGGCAACAGAGGCCCTCGCTTTGCGACCCTCTACGTAACAGTTTGTGTGCCGCACTGGCGCATATTTTTTGGAAGAACAGCTAGCTTTTCGCACTAAAAAGACTCGTGGCAGCGTTCGGTATCTGCACACATGCACTAGCAGGCACCGTTCGTACAAACAAAGAACGCAACTCCAAGTCTTTTTTGACACAAAACCGAATGTCATCGGCGAAGCTTGTATTCCCTTGGGAATACGCACATCTCCAGTGAACGTTTACCATCTTTCGTCCAAAGCTGTATTTTCGAATCCATTTGGCACAATTCATTCACACCTGCTTTTGAAAACCAAACCACTTTTTCAGAAGAGTTATTCCTCCCCCACCCCGAGTAAGGGGTGACAGGCTTGCCCGCTTCGCCAACAAAAAAAATTCTGATATTTTTTTTCTCTTCCCCAGGGTACAACCCTTTGTCCAATGACTTTCCTGACAAGACACCGCGGGGCGGGAAACGGGTGCCTTGAGCTTTTGTGCCATCGTGTTTCTAAACTCGAACCTCGGACACCCCACCTACCCCCCACCCCCGTCTCTCTCTCTCTCTCTCTCTCTCTCTCTCTCTCTCTCTCTCTCTCTCTCGTCTATCCCTCCTCGAAGACTCTTTGAAACTCCTGTTGTAGTATCTGCATATATTCTGGCACTGTTAACCCACCGCACCCCCTGTCCCACCCCTCTTCCCCTCCAACAACCTGCTGACCTGCCAGGCGGCGGGCGGTGTAGCACGAAACCGGTTGTTGTTGGGTGGTCCTGATGGGAGAGACTCAGCCAAACAAGGCAAAAAAAACTACCAGCACAGGTCGTCTCTAAACAAATCAGCCAAAAAAAATATGATCAAATCGTTCATAAAATGCCACCGACATCACTCTTCTCTCCCACAGGCGGAGGGGAGGGGCACAGGTGTGTGCAGGCAACAAACCGCGGGAAGTCGTGTGCGTGCCAGAGCCCTTTGGACATGTCAACTGGGATAGGGTGTATGTGTGTGTGGTGACCACGTTTTGTATGGGGATATCCTGCGCGGATCATAGCCCACCCGGTGTGTGTGAGTGTGTGCGGGGTTGCCGAGACAAGTCGCACAAAAAAAAAGTCTGACCTCTCTCCTTCTTGCCTCATAGATGGCAGAAAATTAATTTTTGTAATTTTTAATTTTTGCTATCCGAAAAGTTAATTTTTTGAAAAATTAATTTTATATTACCGTATACGTAAATATTTTGGAACGTAAATATTTTGGAACGCTGGTGGGTTGGCGTTCCAGATTTTTTTCGTTCCATAATATTTACAGGGCTTTCTGCGACTCGGGGACTTGGACCAGGTGATCGGACGGCATACAGAGTCCCTGACGGGACCTACTCGTGCACTTTTCGCGCGATTCCTGACGCAAGCCGTCCTCACCACCGAGTCCCCAACTGGCCCTGTAAATATTATGGAACGTAAATATTATGGAACGGACCGGCCAAAAATGGGCCCGTTCCATAATATTTACGTTCCATAATATTTACGTATACGGTACGCATTTTCAATACTTTACGCCTTTTCCACCTAAATTGCGTTAAGTTATTTTCCATTATTTTACGCTATTTTCATATTTAACGCTATTTTTCTCATATTTAACGCTATTTTCTCATATTTAACGCTATTTTTTTCACATTGCTCTTAGTCGGCGCAAAGTATTGAAAATTTGTAACATAAAAACTAGTATTAATTTTAAATAAAAACGATTATTATTACTTCCCATGAGGCCAGGTTCCTCGTGGGTGCGTATTTCACTCGCTTCGCTCGTGAAATACGCCCACTCGGAACCTGGCCTCATGGGCGTAAAATAATGCGTTTTTATTTACAGGGGGGGGTCAAATAAACGTACTTAGTACTACTATTCGGCGAACGCGCGGGCCTAAATCGACCTCGCCAGAAAATTAATAAATAGTTTGCGAGCGAATAGACGTACTAAGTACGTCTATTCAACTTTTCCTAAAAACGCTGTTTGCAGGGGCTCTGCGGGGCTGTTTGGTCCACCAGGGGCGCGCTGGCCACTGCTGTCGTCCGTCTCTCACTTCTTCTGCCTTCCGGTCGAGTATCCGCTCTGTTCTCGTCCTACCACTCGCCCCTCATTTGGTTTCGTACCGTTTTGATTTGTATTGCCCCCCCCCCCTGGTTGACATTCTTGTTGAGTTAGTGAAAGCATACACAGTTCATCAGAGCTGTCAGCTTCACTGTCGGTGGTTGGTTGGTGCGTTGATGCTTAAAAAAAGATGTGAAAAAGACAAGCCACAACCAGCACGCCCCAACTTACTTCTTCTTCAAGTTCTTGGGCTTGCTGGGGCAAGTCTGCATGTTGTGCCCAGGCTTCCTACACCCTTTGCAGAGCCTGCGGTGTTTGTTGGGAGTCTGGGTGGTCGGGGACGCTGCGCGCTTCTTTTCGGAGGACTGGGAGGACTGGGAAGGCTGTGTCTGTGTGAGAGAGTTCACACGAACCGGCTTCGCCCATGCCAAGATGCTTGACTGTTGGGTTGGCTGAGACACAACTTTCTTTTGGGTGGACTGCTTCTCTGTGCTCTCTTTTGCCTTCCCGTCCAACCCAGGTTCAAGGTCCGCACCACCAGCCTCAGGGGATGTTTCTGTGCTTGGTGCGAAGGTGAGGTCCGGACAAAGGGAGCTCTTCACGAACCCGTCCTCCTCACCCGACACCTTCAGCACGTACCCCATATCCCGCAAGCGCTCGGCTACCAGCGTGCCCTGGCCCGGGCCAGTTGGTTGAAGGAAGGCCGGGGAGCGCATGGCGGTGGCCCATCCTCGAATATCTTGAACAGGAGGCATTCCATCAGCAGGAGGCACATGAAAGCATCGGACGTCATCATTATGTCGGACACCAGCCGAAGCTATTGGCTCTGTTGGTGGATGGTGAAATCTGGGCAGTTGGATTGCGGGTTTGCGGGCGTGTGTTGATCAGTGCTGCACAACAGGAGAGAATGTCAAACAACGTCAGGGAAGGGGGCTGCGGGGGGTGGGGGGTGGGCTCAGCTGGTCCTCGAAGGCTACATCTATGGTGAGGTGTGTCTGGGGCCATCCGTCCACATCTTCTCGTTGGTGGTAGGGACTGCGGACGCCGTAGATGAGGAGTCGTTTAATGCGCGCCGCTCTTCAGCAGTGATTTTGACGCCTCTGGACCCCAGGAGTTTGCGGGTTTCCGGGTTTGCGGTCTTCAGCAGTGGTTCTGATGCCTCTGGACCGCAGGAGTTTGCGGGTTCGCTGGTTTCCCGTCCGTATGTGTCTGAGGGGGGATGCCCCGATTCCCTTCGTCACGACATATCTTTGAGCGTAGGTCACTTCCCCCCTCTACGGACCCCGTGCACCCTGGTTCCCCTAAGTGGCACCAATAGACCCCGTTGTCCCCATTCCTTGCCCCAAAGTTTGCAGATTTGTGTGTCTCCAAAAAGAAAATCTCAAAAAAAACGAAAAATTTCCCCAAAAAAAAAGGGTGAAAAGTAAGTACTACTATTCAACGGCCCAACGTGCCCCAGAGCCCCAAAAAAATAAGTACTACTATTCGGCTAAGTACTACTATTCAACTAAGTACGTTTATTTGACCCCCCCCTGTAACGCTAATAATAATTATTAATTAATTTCCGGAATTAATTTTTCAAAAAATTAATTCCGGAAATTAATTGCAGTTAATCGCCCCTCCCCAGCTACGCAAGGTGAAAAGTGGGAAAAATCGGGCAGTTCGATAGGCCACGGTCCGGGATGCAGACAGGGGATGAGCTTGGCACAGCCTCTCAAATTCGAAATTTTCTCATGGTGTGCGAATGTGTTCAGAGTAACGGAAAATGCCCAAATTTTCATGTATCGAAAGAGTTGGCGAGCAATTCGTCCTTCTGTTCAATTCGACCCAAAACTGCCACCAGCCATTTTCTAAGGGCTTCTGGGTGGGTTCTGCTGACCAGAAAAATCGCTGAAAGATGGCCAGAAACCCCCAAAAACCACCCAGAAATGGCCAGAAATCGGTGTTTGGTCACATTTTTCACCCAGGAACACGTTTTTGGGCCTCTGTGAAAATTTCGATTTTCTGACATTTTTCGCGATTTTCTACAACTACTCGCCCACACAAAAACCATTTTTTAGCAGGGAAATGCACAAAATCAACGAATTGGGCCGTTTTAACCCCTTTCGTGCACTTTTTGGTCCCAGAAGGGGGTATCTGGGGTGTTGGGGTCCCCCTACGACTTGTCCGTTTTTGTGTTCAAAGGGCCAAAAATGGCCAATTTTCCAAAATTAACTTTTTAATTTCCAAAAATTAAAAATTAATTTTCGATTATTCGCCGGAACAGCAAAATTAATCAAAATTACTCCCAAAAATTAAAAAGTTAACTTTTCAAGCGGAAATTAATTTTCGGGAAGATGGCAATTAAAAATTACAAAAATTAATTTCCTGCCATCTATGTTGCCTGTGCAGTCCTATAGCGTGTCTTGGGTGTTGGGTGTGGTATGCTGTCACTCGTTGTGCGTCTCCGTCCCCACCCCCTCTGTTTAAAATAGTGCCTTGCTGCGGTCAGCAAGGCCCGCACGGCACAGCCAGAGAGACCATACTCTGCTGGAGTAACGTAGATCTGTGGAGACACAGCACAAGCGAAAAAGGCCCGGGCCATCAGATGTGAGAGCGTTTTTCCTTTTTTTTTTCCTTTCAGCAGCAAGCAGGGCATTTTATAGGGGCGAAATCTACGCTCATTTGGGCTTAAATGTGAGGCGTTCCCCGATTTTTTGACGGACCCCCCGGCAAGCGAGTCTTGTGGTGAATGGGTCACCTCCGGGTTCCTCTCTCAGGGATCAGTACTCGGGTCCAGCCTCGGGTGCCGGAGGTTAGTCCAAAAAATGGATTTCGGGAGCGATCTGCCGCAGACCGGGCGCGCAAGGACTTGTATACAGTACAGGCACACGCCACAGGGGGGTCTGGGGGGCGGAGCCCCCCAGCCGCCGGAGGCCACGGTAGTGAACATCTGTTCCTTCCGGGCGTACAGATTCCGGGCTGTTCCTTGCGTGGGTACCGATTCTGCATGAGCTGGCTGCGTCCCCCTGAGGCTACTGAGGGTGGTCTGCATTCCATTCCCTGATGTAACCTCAAAGGGTTTGGGTACAGGTATGCAACACAGGGGGGTCTGGGGGGCGGAGCCCCCCAGCCGCTGGAGGCCACGGTAGTGAGCATATTCCTCTGGCATACGACCCTGCCTCCCGAGGGTGGTCTGTATTCCATTCCCTGATGTCACCCCGAAGGGTTAGGGGTGACTAAAGACAGGCATACGGCACAGGGGGGTCTGGGGGGCGGAGCCCCCCAGCCGCCGGAGGCCACGGTAGTGAACGTCCGCCCCTTCGCGGCCTGCGTTTTCTCGGGGTTTGACAAAGAAACTGGACAGAAAAACGGTCGGGTAAGTTGCTCGCAGTCTGTGGGCATGAGTCCACTCTCAGCTGCCGGGCTGCCCAGCCGCCACCAGTTTTTCCCCCCCCGGATTTTTCCCGGAAATCTTTTTTTTTCCCCTTAAATGTGAGGGATCGCCTCAGTTTAGACCCCCTATAATATGCTCTGGCAGCAAGGGTTTTTTTTGTTTTGCGTCGGGAGCCCCCATGCTAGATCACCGTGGCCATGCCATAGCTCTTGATGCGATGAAATCACGGCGCCTTGATGAGAGGATGCTGTGTATGTCTTCTTTGACGCAGCGGGGTTGTACCAGAGCAGTTATCTCGGTGCAGTACCGCGCAGTGTGGCCAGAAGAATCCGAATCAGCATCCCCCACCCCTCCCGCGGGTGAGGGGTGGCTGTGAGGAGCATGAACAAAAATCGTTGAACTCACTCAAAGGAAGAGAGTGGCGGTTTTCTTCAGCTTTCTTCAGCCACAGTTTACTTTTTTTCTCTGTAACTTTAACTTCATTGGAGGTGGAGACATCGGCTGCAGTTCAAACACAGTTCGATATGGTCAATCCACGCGATTCACCCCCCCCCCCCTCTCGAGAGGGACATCTATACGTGCGATTGATTTATGAGGGTTGGTTTGTTGTTCCGCTTTAGAATTCTGAGAGCGGAAGAGCAGATCTTTTGTATTACCCCCCGCACATGTGTTTTGTCGACGTGCGTGCACTGCACCTTTGACGGGTCATCCAAAGAAACCTCATCCAACTTGCTGTCGGGCACTCCTGCTGTGTACAGAGGCCCGTACCGGACCCGGCGGCCACTCTTTGTCCTGCCCTACCCCCTTGCCATTTTTTTGGCATCTCTTTATCGATGCACCTGCCTCCCCCCTCTCCACGGGTGGTTCTTCACACATTATTTCTCAGACCATGCCGCGCCCTGCTCGTCCTCTTGACATATTCGCGCAAAGCGAGCTGTTTTCAGGACCCACGCTGCAGGCTAAGGTGCTGCCCTTAGAGGTTACGTAGAAGATAACGGCAAAAAAAAAGATCAGGGTGTGTTCAGTGGTGGTTTCACCAGAGTCCGTTCGGTGTTCCCCCACTTAAAAACAAGCGTGGCATGTGCACACTGGCTGTCATGCGAAACATCGCCAGCAATTTGACACAAAATTTGAAGGAAGTCATATAGCGTAGGTGGGGGTGGTAATCTAGGAGGGCGTGGTGGTGTGTGCGAGAGGGGGGGACCAGGTGGGTGTTGTTAACGCAGCTTGCTCAAGAGCATTGGCAGATGCCTGCCCCGCAGGGGCTGTGGGGGGCGGCAGCTGTATGTAGTGTTGGGGGGTAAAATCCAATGGAAAAGTCAGCAGGCGCATCGGATCACGTGGGGGATGCGCTGTGAAAATCCATCTGGCCCAGCAGAGCTGCGAACAACGCTTTCCTCACCCCTCCCCTCCCCCGCACCCCATGCATACCGTACAGACCTTTTTAAAGGCATGTTGTGTGAGGCTCCAGTGTTCAGAACCACCAATCCTCCTGCTGAAACTGCAGATGGAATCAGCGACTCATTCCAACTTCGGGAATTATTGTCATCTCTCTCTCTCTCTCTCTCTTCTCGCTTTGGATAGATACATTCTGCTGCGAATTATATTTTTATTCTCTTCTGTCTCTCTCTTCCTCCTATCTCCAAAGCGATCGACAGCCGTGCCCGCTCGCATTGCCTCCCCCCTGAGGTTCTCCAACCGACACAGAGCAATATGGCATGTGGGTGGGACCGCTTTCTCGTTGTAGTATTGGCCTTTGAATACGACATTCTTTGGGGTAATCAGGCTGGGGGAAAAAACAACAAATCACAACGAATCACACCCGATCACAACAAATCACAACGCCAAATGTTGTGATTT
Organism: Rhynchopus euleeides; assembly: GCA_963210315.1. NCBI lineage: Eukaryota > Euglenozoa > Diplonemea > Diplonemida > Diplonemidae > Rhynchopus > Rhynchopus euleeides. Next base: position 1,945,598 of record OY723267.1, read on the forward strand.
GTTGTGATTTGTTGCGATTTGTTGTGGCCAGTTGTGATTTGTTGCGACCAGTTGTGACGACTTGTGACCCTTTTGTGATGAGTTGTGATGAGGTGTGATCTGTTGTGATCTGTTGTGATCGCGATCCAAAATTTCAAAAATTTAAAATTTTGGATCGCGATCACAACAGATCACAACAGATCACAACAGATCACACCTCATCACAACTCATCGTCAGCTGATTGAGGGTGTGATATGAGGGTTCTATCCAACAAGGATATCAAGGCGGCACTTTCAAAGTCCTGCCAAGGACAGCGCCACGTGGGTGTGTGCTTCTGATATATGTTATGTCATCATGTGAACCCTCCCCAGCGTGTGCCAACATCCCTGACACGCTCACGAAAAGCATGACACGGAGAAAACAGGTGCCGAAACAACCTGCCGAGCACACGGGTGGTGCCACGTTGATCCACGCAGCGATCTCCCATGACAGGAAGCCTTGTCGCCACGGCAGAGTGCCGCAGACTGTGGGAGAGGTGTCGCCAGTCACCTTGAGGTTGCAGTGTGTGACAACTCATCACAAAAGGGTCACAAGTCGTCACAACTGGTCACAACAAATCACACCACGTCACACCTAGTCACAACAAATCACAACTGGCCGTCAGCTGATTGAGGGTGTGATATGAGGGTTCTATCCAACAAGGATATCAAGGCGGCACTTTCAAAGTCCTGCCAAGGACAGCGCCACGTGGGTGTGTGCTTCTGATATATGTTATGTCATCATGTGAAACCCTCCCCAGCGTGTGCCAACATCCCTGGCACGCTCACGAAAAGCATGACACGGAGAAAACAGGTGCCGAAACAACCTGCCGAGCACACGGGTGGTGCCACGTTGATCCACGCAGCGATCTCCCATGACAGGAAGCCTTGTCGCCACGGCAGAGTCGCCGCAGACTGTGGGAGAGGTGTCGCCAGTCACCTTGAGGTTGCAGTGTGTCATCAGGCTAAGACCCGTGCCCTCTTCACCTCCCCCGTTAGGTTGCTCCCATATCGTTGCCTGCTTTGGGGCCTGAAGGACATAGGGGGTCCAGCAGGCACTTGAGCATCGCAAGGCATGAGTGGCTGTTTCAAACTCCTGGTGCAAGCACCCGTCATGGTTTGGGGAAGCCCTCCCAGGTAGTTTAACGTCTTGCCCAGGACCAACAACTGGCCGCAACAAATCGCAAAAAATCACAACAAATCACAACATTTGCCTTGTGATTTGTTGTCCTGGGCAAGACGTTAAACTACCTGGGAGGGCTTCCCCAGACCATGACGGGTGCTTGCACCAGGAGTTTGAAACAGCCACTCATGCCTTGCGATGCTCAAGTGCCTGCTGGACCCCTATGTCCTTCAGGCCCCAAAGCAGGCAACGATATGGGAGCAACCTAACAGGGGAGGTGAAGAGGGCACGGGTCGTAGCCTGATGACACACTGCAACCTCAAGGTGACTGGCGACACCTCTCCCACAGTCTGCGGCGACTCTGCCGTGGCGACAAGGCTTCCTGTCATGGGAGATCGCTGCGTGGATCAACGTGGCACTACCCGTGTGCTCGGCAGGTTGTTTCGGCACCTGTTTTCTCCGTGTCATGCTTTTCGTGAGCGTGTCAGGGATGTTGGCACACGCTGGGGAGGGTTTCACATGATGACATAACATATATCAGAAGCACACACCCACGTGGCGCTGTCCTTGGCAGGACTTTGAAAGTGCCGCCTTGATATCCTTGTTGGATAGAACCCTCATATCACACCCTCAATCAGCTGACGATTTGTTGTGATCTGTTGTGATCGGGTGTAGGCTGAAACGCCGTCTCACCAGGGGAGCGACACGCTCTCCCCCGAGTGCACGTCGCCGAGCCCCTGCGTGGGGCGTCGACTTCCTTTCTCCCCTTCCTCCCCTTCTGAGTCCTCGGTTCCCCGCGCGCAGAAACGTGTAGCGCACATGCGGGAGGCAGACGAATCTGCCCTGGAGCGATGCTCGTTTCATAACAACAGAGCAGGTTTTCCTTCCTCCCGCACGATCATCAGCACAGCTAGATCAGGCGTGCCTTCCCCTTTCCCACGGGCCTCACAGGCCTTGCGCTTCTTGGAGCGCAAGACTCGTGCTGTCCGTCCTTCTCGTTCTCGTTTCCTCCGGAAGCAGGTGTTGCGTGCGGTTCCGAAGCGCACCCGCTGCATCCCCTCTCCCACCATCTTTCGTTCGGCGGCTATTCCGCGCTCTTTTCAACGCGTCGTCGCGAAGATTGCGCCTCAGTACCAGCAGGCGCAATCTCTGGCTTCCAGTGTGTGTGTGTCCCCCCTCCTTTACAGCGCAACGAGGAGGAGAGCGAAACCGTGTGGTGTCACGTAGAGCAAAAGTAGGATAGCGGGCCCGGTTCCTCACGGTATGGTCCTTCGGGGCCAGGCTGCGATGCCAGCACGCTAACCCAAATTGCAATACGATCGGGTGTGATTTGTTGTGATTTGTTGTTTTTTTCCCCAGCCTGATTACCCCATTCTTATTATTCCCCCCCCCCCCCCTTCGAAGGCCTCATCAGGATCGAGGGAACCCTGAGGAAGCGCTGCGGCAGTTCTCAGACCAACGAACGTGCCCCCTACACGCCCTCTTCTCTCTCGCATACCTAAAAGTGTGGCAAAAAAAGCCATGTCACCGGAGAAGGAAATTTGACACCGTTTCTCTCTCTCTCTCTCTCTCCTACTCATCCACTTTGTTTCACCGTGTAAAAGCCTGACATCATGACGACGGAGTTCACAACCAGGAGGGGGTACGAAGTTTAAGCGTTCCGCACACGACTTTGGCACAGAATACGTCCGTTGGGTGGTATTTTCTTGTTTTCGCTCGAGTTTGGCGCACAAACAACGCCCTGTCTTTTTTTTTTTGCATTATTGTGTGTAAGCCGCCCACCTCCACCAGCCACGACTGTCACGTCGGGTAGTGGCTAACGTTCGGGGTCTTCGGGGCCTTCAAAGCAGAAACGTGAATGGCAGATCTTGTCAGAGCCAGCTAAACGGCGCTGCCCCGAAATCGGCTCGAGATGCTGGCATCCATTACTCCCCCTTCTTTGTGTGCGATGTCACTTCTCAGGCCATCCCACCCCACCCCCCCTGCCCAGACCCAAGCCCGAGCTCAAACCCTGTGGGTCCCGTGACCCTACATATTGCCCCTCCCCTCTAACAGGATGACGTTCCCTCCCTTCTGCCGGTTGGGGATGTCCTCATTAGATGATGCGCAAAACATAACGGCGTTTCGATTGCGTTGACTGTGGGCATTGTGTTTGGGCGCTCTTTTTTTCCCCCCGGATTTTGGCGCACAGAACAGCAGCCTTCCGGAAAACCGTTCAAAACATTGTGCCGGTGTGTGACACCCATATGACAAACGGGCAAAGTGTTCCCCCTGAACACCGTCTGCTCTCTCTTTATATCTGAAGGGTGGGTGGGGTGTGTGTGATTGTGTGACATTTTCTATCCAGCAACCCATACCACAGCCACACAAGGCCCGCTGTGTAGTACGGCCTGTGGCAGGCAGGACACATCGTTCGCCTGTAAACAAATATTATCGCGCTTTCCACCCAACCTTGTGCCGTGTATCGTTCTCGATGATGCCCGCACGATCGCCCCTCCCCACCCATCAAACACACCCCCCCCCCCCCCCACACACACTCTCACGGTGGGATCTTGTAAATTTTACATGTATAACTACAAGTATATACATGTATTATACATGTATAATACTTGCATGTCAACTATTATACATGTATAATACATGTATATGCCTGAAATATACATGTAAAATACATGTATATCAAGTAAAAATACAAGTATAATACTTGCATGTCAACTATTATACTTGTATTTTTACTTGATATACATGTATTTTACATGTATATTTCAGGCATTTACATGTATTTTACATGTATAATACTTGTCATGCAAGTATTATACATGTATTTTACTTGTCATGCAAGTATTTTACATGTACCGTATACGTAAATATTTTGGAACGTAAATATTATGGAACGTAAATATTTTGGAACGCTGGTGGGTTGGCGTTCCAGATTTTTTTCGTTCCATAATATTTACAGGGCTTTCTGCGACTCGGGGACTTGGACCAGGTGATCGGACGGCATACAGAGTCCCTGACGGGACCTACTCGTGCACTTTTCGCGCGATTCCTGACGCAAGCCGTCCTCACCACCGAGTCCCCAACTGGCCCTGTAAATATTATGGAACGTAAATATTATGGAACGGACCGGCCAAAAATGGGCCCGTTCCATAATATTTACGTTCCATAATATTTACGTATACGGTATAATACTTGCATGACAAGTATTATACATGTAAAATACATGTAAATGCCTGAAATATACATGTAAAATACATGTATATCAAGTAAAAATACAAGTATAATAGTTGACATGCAAGTATTATACTTGTATTTTTACTTGCTATACATGTATTTTACATGTATATTTCAGGCATATACATGTATTATACATGTATAATAGTTGACATGCAAGTATTATACATGTATAATACATGTATATACTTGTAGTTATACATGTAAAATTTACAAGATCCCACCGTGCTAGTGTTGGTGTCTTTCGGTTTTCTTTTCGACCTCTTCTCCCCGCCCTGCCAACCCCCCTCCTCCATCACCCCGCCACCCCACCCGGGCGTGTAATATGACATGCGGATCCCCCCCTGCTGGAGAGCGTGATCCCGACAACACGTCTTGTGTGGGAAACGGCACATGAAATGCTGGATGCTCCGGGAAAGGCCGTGGCGACAGTCACAGACGGAGGGGGGATTCGCTCTAAAGTGCGGAAAAGGGAGCTGCCTCAGCAGTGTAGGTTGCAGCCTGACGCACTTTGACTCAGAGCGAAGGCTCGGAGGGGGATCTGCTGGCTGCTGTGCTTGAATTTTAAGAACGGTGTGTTTTTTTTCGCCTTTCCCTCCTGATGACGCCCCATAAAGACCACCCCACTTGTGATCTGTTTGCCTTTGGATAACCCCCAATGCCATTGCCAGTGGGTTGGATAGAGAAAAGAGAGTTTTCTTCACACCTTGCTCGACGAGAGCAGACACACCGACCTCCCCCCCCCCCACCTCCTTCTTGAATGGGAAGCTTGCCTTTCCTTCCCATTCGACAGGCATACAATCCCCCCCCACCTACCACCACCCTTGACACTGTTGGTTTTTCGCTGCACCCCCCCTCCCCTCCCCCTTATATATACTACCCCTATACCCCCCCCCCATCCATTTCAATGTTGTGCAGACGGCGAACTGCTAAGAGCAGTAAAAAATAGCTGTGATCCCCCCCCCCTCCCCCCAGGTTCCTTGCATAACGAGTGAAGGGCGATCATTCTTGTGCTCCCTTCGACTTCCATTTCACTACCCCCCAGTGATGGTAAAAACCCGACCCCCAGAATAAAAACCGGAGTAAATAATAAAAACCCTAAGGAGGATCCTTGAAATCGGTAGTGGACAGTAGCGGACAGGGCGGACATTTCCTTGTGGAAAAAGTGCCCGAAAAAAAAAATCGAAAAGGTCCCCCTTACAGAATTAGCCTTTTTTCAAAAAATCGGAAAATTTCGGACCGCAATTTGTACCCAAGAAAGTGCCGAATTTTCGGACTTGGTCCGATTTGAACGATTTCCGTGCCTCTTGCAACCCCCATGAGGGGGGGCTGCTGTTTCGGGTTCTTCCGGTGGTACATGCTGGGGTGTCAGGACAGGGAATCCTGCTCGCTGTACCCGGTGATCCCTGACGCAGCCAGGAAGTGGAGAGCCTTGGAACCCTGGTTGAGGCCTGTAACACCCGGCCTTCCTGCCACTTGTGGCATTGTGGAGTGGAGGTGGTTATGGAGAAGGTTCTCTCTCCGTCCGGTCGAGCACAACCGTCCTCTCCAGCCAGGGGTCATCTACTTTCCAAACAAGGGCCAGGAACATGCTCAAACAATGAGTATTTACGTCCCTCCCGGGGAGGCCCCAAGGGACCCTCGAGGGAGCGTAAAATGACCCGAGGGCGCGAAGCGCCCGAGGGGCATTTTACGCTCCCGAGAGGGTCCCGCGGGGCCCGGGAGGGACGTAGTTCGGTTTGTTTCCCAAGGGGACACCTTTGCGGGCCCTCCCGAGCCTCTGGAAATTGCCTGCAGTGGGACCCTCTGCCCGGGCTTTGTGGCCACATTTTGACCCCGGGGAGCCCCGGGAAATCGGGTCCACACCTAAAAAATCACCCAAAAACGCGAAATTTTGGGCTTCCCAGGCATGTTGAGCAGAAATACCGCAATTGTCATCGCTTCTGGGCCTCCGACTGGTTTCTGCACCAGAAATACCCCAGAAACGCGAAAAACGGCGATTCCCGGCCAAAAATCGCCCAAAAACGGGGTTTTGGGCCCATTTTTCACCCAGAAACCCGTTGTTGGGCCTCTGTGAAAAATCGAAAATTTTGGCATTTTTTCGCGATTTTCGCATTGTCCTCGCCCAGCCAAAATCCGATTTTTTGCTGAAAAATGCAGGGAAATGCAACAAATCAACGAATTAAGCCGTTTTAACCCCTTTCGTGCACTTTTTGGTCCCAGAAGGGGTTATGGTGTGTGTATGGGGGTCCTGGGCCCTTAGCGATTTTTGGCCATTTTCAGCGTGTCAGCCCCGGGGAGTGTAAAGTAGCCGCAGGGAGTGTAAAGTGAGCTGGAGGGAGTGTAAAGTACTTTACACTCCCCGCCCTGCACTTTACACTCCCTGCCCTGCCAGACCCCGGGGAGGTAAAGTGAGCTGGAGGGAGGGTCGCAATGTGTCCCCGCGGGATACAAACCAATTGATCAGAAAATCTGGCTTGCCGTGGAATCATTGAGCATTGGGGAGTGGTTTGCCCCCTTGCTGCATATGACATGTCCATTTTTGACGTTTTTTGGGCAGAATTTGGTGCGTGGTACCTTTCGATTTTCATGATTTTTTCGGAATTTCGTGGGGACCGGTACCCCATTTGAGGGCCAAAAATCTCATTTCCGAGGCCTGGGAATGGTCGCAGTGGCCTCAGATGTCCAAAAACGTTCAATTGACCTCTCCTCGAAAAAAAAATCGAAAGGTCCCCCCGACTGGCACCCCGGATTAGGACATGTCTCTGGGGGTGTCCGGGGGGCATTTTTGGCCCATTTTTGGCTGGGGAAAATGGGCCATTTTTCACGATTTTTTCGGTTTTTTGTCCGGACCGGCACCGCATTTGAGGGGCCAAAATCTGATTTCCGAGGCCCGGGAATGGTCGCAGTGGCTTCATTTGGCCAAAAACGTTCAATTTACCCTTCTCCAAAAAAAAATTCGAAAGGGTCCCCCTACAAATCGCCGGTCTTAGGAATTTTTTTTGGGCACCCAGATTTCAAAAAATTTCAAACTATTTTCTGGACCAAAAATCAAACTATTGAGGTCCTGGCCGGACATGTCCGGGGGGGGGGGGGGGGGTCAAAATTGGATTTCCCGAATTTCCGGGTCCGGACATGTCCGCCCGGACATCCGGACACCAGAAAATGTCCGCCCGGACATGTCCGCCCTGTCCGGGGCGGACATTTCTGGATGTCCGGATGTCCGCCCGGACATGTCCGGGCGGGAAATTCGGGAAATGTCCGGGGGGGGGGGGGGGGGGGGGGGGTCAAAATTGGACCCGGACATCCGGACACCCGGATTTCCGGTCCGGATATGTCCGCCCTGTCCGCCCTGAAAACGCCTAAGGGGCCGGGGGAAATTCGGGAAATTCGGGAAATCCAGGAATATGAAGAATCCTCCTAAAAACCCAATAAAAACCCGCCCCTACGGGGGGTGTCGATTTTTTCGGTTTTTTCCGTTTTTTCCTTTTTTTTCGTTTTTTCCGCCTGTCGGCGCTGGCTGCGACTTGGTCAAAATTCGACGAAAAAAATCCGGAAAAAAAACGGAAAACGAAAAAACGGAAAATCCCAAAATCGACACCCTGATTTTCCGTTTTTTTCCGTTTTTTTCCCAGCACCAGAAACAGGCAGGGTCGTCGTAAGACCGGCGTGCCAAGGGGGAGGTGCTCGCATTTTTTTTTGGGGGGTACAGAATGGGTCGTTTTTGGACATTTGAGCCCACGGCGAGCAGTGGCGGGCCCCGGAAACACGGTTGACGACGCTCAAATAGGATGGCGGTGGGCACCAGAACTCGGGACTTTGCGCACCTCTGCGAGGTTGCCCCAATACTTTCCGCACCTCTGCGAGGTTGCCCCGATATTTTCCGCACCTCTACGAGGTTGCCCCAATACTTTCCGCACCTCTACGAGGTTGCCCCAGCATCTGCCGCGCCTTGGCGAGGTTGTCCCAGCATCTTCCGCGCCTTGGCGAGGTTGCCCCAGCATCTTCCGCGCCTTGGCGAGGTTGTCCCAGCATCTTCCGCACCTCGGCGAGGTTGCCCCAGCATTTTCCGCACCTTGACGAGGTTGCCCCAGCATTTTCCGCACCTCGGCGAGGTTGCCCCAGCATCTTCCGCACCTTGGCGAGGTTCCCCCAGCCTGTTCCGCATGGCTCGCCGTGTAGGCGACCTTGCCTTTTTTGCCGGCTTGCCGCGCTGTGCCCTGGAGCGCCGTGGTCTCCGACGTTCTTGAACCAAGCTTGAGGATTCTCTGGCAGAGGTTCACTATGTCCTTCACGTCTCAACGGGTTCTTCGGGTGTCCCATTCAAAAAAACCACCCGAATAATATGAAGACTTTGCTAAACTGGACCCAACTCCCCATACTCTTTTTTTTGCCATTTTTCAGCATTTTCCCCCGATTTTTCGGTTTTTTTTTTGAAAAAAATTATTTTTTGTCCAAAATCGACACCCCCCTACGCTAGTCGAGCGCTCCTTCGAGAGGCCTGCAGTGGGTGCGGTGGTGCCTGCTCGCGTCCGCGCGGCCCGCAGCTGCTTGTTGGGCTTGAGCCCAACGGTCCGCAGCAGGTTCTGGGTTTCAGAGGCGACCAACAAAGATCCAGGGCAAACACACTGCGCACCGGCTGGGGTTGAGCCGGAACCACCACCTTCAAACAATCATCAGCATCCTCCTGCTGATGAACGTTGCGGAGGTGTGTCGGCCCTTAGCTCAGTAGGTCAGTAGAGTAGAAGGGCACGCCGGGCCCTCATCGGACAGACAGCATTGAGCATGGTGACGATGATCCCCAGAGCAGTTCATCGGGGGGGGCTGGCAACCGTCCGTCAGCGACTTCCTTGTGGACCCGGCCTGGCCTTCACAGGGGTGTCCATGGGGAGGGGGAGCAAACATCCACCCAGCCTGGGGGACCACGCGTGCGCTACACACGGAATGTGCAGCGGGCGGTCGCACATAACGAAGGGGTCTGGGGAGGTGGGCAGTTCCGTCGCAGTTTTCGAGCAAAAATGCGGCGGGGCAACCTCCCAGTACGGTGGTTCGGTCATTGAAAGGCCCCAGTGCCGTGAAGCTGCCTGTGACCAAGAAATCCCCAATAAAAACCCTGGGAATAAAAACCCGCGTAAACTAATAAAAACCCGGTTTAAACCCGAATTTAAACCCTCATAAAAACCCAGGTGCCATCACTGCTACCCCCCCCAGTGTTGTTAAAAACCCGGGTCCCAGAATAAAAAACCCAAAAAACCGGGTTTAAACCCGGTTTAAACCGAGTAAAAACCCAGTAGGAAGCTGCAGGGGGTGAACACGTTACGTGCACCGAGCTGGTTTGCGGGAGGGGAGGGGGGCCAGGGAGGGACGCGGCTGTCCGACTTGTTCAACTTTCACAGGTCTTCGTTCATGACCGCGTCATACTTCTCATCGAGAAGTTTACCCCCGAGTTGGTGCCTGCTCGGCAGCTGCTTGACATCCAGGCTGGGGCGTGTCCCCGACGGCCTGAGGAAATGTTCATCCTCAATGATGGAGAGGGGGAGCCGGCAGCCAGTACAAAATCTGCCCAGGCATCCACGATCCTCGTCATCTCCGTCTCGCTGGGTCGGGGGGTCGCAACAATCCTGCATTGCCTGGCTGGTTTGGCAGCTGGTTTTGACTTCTTCTGAGAGGGGTCTCCTCCGGGCGTCGCTGGCGTTGCTGGTGCTGCTGGTGCTCCTGGCAAATGACCCCACCACGGTTCGGAAAAACGCCGGAAATGCAAATTCCGCGAAACTGAAAACCACCATTTTGGGGGTACCAGGGGGACCTCCCCCCCGTACCGGGGGTGACATTCTTCCCATCCGCGACACAGGGCAACCGTTGAAGAATGTCACCCCCCAAGCGGAGGCCGAGGGTGACATTCTCTCGGGGTACCCTAGGTACCACCTCTACCATCCCAGCGCAGACTCCGAAGACAAGTACAAAATGGCTGGCGGCAGTGATCTGAGTAGGTCCCTCGGCCCTGGGCCCTCGAGGGGGTGACATTCTCTCGGGATACCCTCGGTAGAGTAAAAACCCCCCGCTCCCGCCCCCCACCAAAAAACCGAGTTTAAACCCGGGAAATCTCAGGAATAAAAACCATAAAAACCCAATAAAAACCCGGTTTAAACCCGAGTTAAAACCCGAGTTTAAACCCACCCTAACACGGTGGGATCTTGTAAATTTTACATGTATAACTACAAGTATATACATGTATTATACATGTATACTACTTGCATGTCAACTATTATACATGTATAATACATGTATATGCCTGAAATATACATGTAAAATACATGTATATCAAGTAAAAATACAAGTATAATACTTGCATGTCAACTATTATACTTGTATTTTTACTTGATATACATGTATTTTACATGTATATTTCAGGCATTTACATGTATTTTACATGTATAATACTTGTCATGCAAGTATTATACATGTAAAATACTTGCATGACAAGTAAAATACATGTATAATACTTGCATGACAAGTAAAATACTTGCATGCAAGTAAAATACATGTATTTTACTTGTCATGCAAGTATTATACATGTATAATACTTGCATGACAAGTATTATACCGTATACGTAAATATTATGGAACGTAAATATTATGGAACGGGCCCATTTTTGGCCGGTCCGTTCCATAATATTTACGTTCCAAAATATTTACAGGGCCAGTTGGGGACTCGGTGGTGAGGACGGCTTGCGTCAGGAATCGCGCGAAAAGTGCACGAGTAGGTCCCGTCAGGGACTCTGCATGCCGTCCGATCACCTGGTCCAAGTCCCCGAGTCGCAGAAAGCCCTGTAAATATTATGGAACGAAAAAAATCTGGAACGCCAACCCACCAGCGTTCCAAAATATTTACGTTCCATAATATTTACGTTCCATAATATTTACGTTCCAAAATATTTACGTATACGGTACATGTAAAATACATGTAAATGCCTGAAATATACATGTAAAATACATGTATATCAAGTAAAAATACATGTATAATAGTTGACATGCAAGTATTATACATGTATTTTTACTTGATATACATGTATTTTACATGTATATTTCAGGCATATACATGTATTATACATGCATAATAGTTGACATGCAAGTATTATACATGTATAATACATGTATTATACTTGTAGTTATACATGTAAAATTTACAAGATCCCACCGTGAACAACACTGACCCCCCCCCCCCCTCCCCAGGTTCTCTGCCCCCACCTGGATGACCCAAGCGCTTCACACCGGGTCCCCTCCCCCTTCTGGTGGTCCACCGGCGGACAAAACCTGGAGTGCTCAAAAACAATCGTTCATAGTATTCATCATTGCCTTCCTCACCGCCCGCTCCTGTTTGGCGCAGGGGCGCAGGGGTGGGGAGGCAGAGAGGGCGGGGGTGTGCGTGTGGGGTGATGGCGTGTTGTGGGTAGCCCCAACTCCGTCCCATCCCCGCCCGCCGCCCACCCCTTCAACATCACACCCGACCCACTCCAAACAAAAACACTGCCCAATGGCCCTATGAGCGACACCCCTCCAACTCGAATTACAGCGCAACCTGCATGTTGAGCGGAAGGCCGCGGAACGCTCCCCCCGATCCCTCCCTCGACCCCCGACCCCCCCTCTCTCCCCAGCTTGACACATAGGCAAGCGAGGGGAGGGTGTGACGCTGTGTGTGTGTGTGTCTGATCAACGAAAACTATTTCCCTCCCCCCCCCCCCTCCCCCCATCTCCACGGCAGAGACGCGGCGAGGTTTTTATTCTAAAAGACCCCTGTCTGTGGCCCGAGGGGGGGTGTGGATGGGGTGTGTGTTCGGCGTGCTCAGAGCACAGCCCAAAAAAATCGTTCAGAATCGTAAAAATTCTGGACATCGCAAAAGGCCGGCACTCTCCCCCTCTGGGTGAGAGTTTTGTGCGTTGGTGACCCACTGCCTGATCCAAGTGGCGCAGTATAGTGTGCGTGGTTGTGTGTGACGGAGGGTACTGGGTTGAACGTATTCCTGTGGAGGGGATGTTCTGCATGAGGTACATGCCCCATGACACCTACCAGGGGAACCTGGGTGGATCAAATCAAGCGCTGAGCTGTTTGGGCACTGTGTGTGTGTGTGTGTGAACACTGTATGTTTGTCATCCTTTATTTTGCACGCCATCTGCGCCTCGTGATTATACAGAGGTGGAGGGGGATCGGCCTCGGAGGCAAAAAAAAGATACCCCATGCCAGCAAACAAAAGTATGAATGGTTCGTTACTACCAAAAAAAATGCATCAGGCTGAGCTGAAGGACAATCTGCTCCTTCGAGTGCAACACCCCCTGTCAGCACTGTGCACTGGGCGTCTTCACTGGTGGGGTCGGTGCCAACAAGAAAGTTCAACAGGGCAGTTTAAATAAGCGAGATCAGCAAGTGCAGTCAGATCAAAAAAATCTGATTAGGTGCTCCCACGGGATGGCAATGTGTGTATGATTTGTGTTTTGTTCGCCCTAGGAGGGTGTCCTAAATTTAGGAAATTTTTGAAAATTTTGGAAAAATTTGGGGGATTTTTTGAAAAAATGGCGAAAAAAAGGGTGTGGGGAGTTGGGTCCAGTTTAGCAAAGTCCGTGTATTTGGACGCGGCCCCTCAGATAAGGAAGCCGCGTCTCAGGTGCAGGATGTGGGGTGTTGTCGATTTTTCAGGGTTCGACATTCTCGGGCTGGACGGAGAGAAACGGTGGGTGCAACTCTGATCAGAAAAAACTTCAACCGAAAAAACGGGGTGTAGCTCCCTGACTGACGAGCAGCGGGAGGTGGCGAAGAGAAGCTCCTCATGCGTGGCGGCCTCCCTCGTTCGCGGCGGGAGAGGCATCCGGGGGTACGAGAGCGGCACCCGCCTGAGTTCTTTATGGAACCCACAAACCTGGGTGGTAGCCGGCCTCACGGATGTGAGGTTGGAAATGCTCCGGGAGACAGCCGATGGCGCCTCAACGCCACAGGCTATCGTTGCCGGCTTGGTGCCCATATGGTGCAAGATGAGCGGCGGAATCCGCGAACTTCGGGAACTATCAGGTAGTTTGAACGCTGAAGACTGCCCCGCCAGGCTGAATGGGAGTCACAACGCGATGAGGAACAAGGATCAGCAGCGCCCTTTCCGGCAAACACAGGGCAGCTCTCCCTGAGCAGCTGGGAATGAAACGGGACGGAACTAACGAGCAGCAGCGAAAATGTTGCAGAGCACCAGTAACCACAACGAGTCCATGACACAAGTGGAACTGCAGACACGGGGCAGCCAAGAACCGGACGCAGTCGCAGGAGACCACCTCCACTGTCAGAACGAGCAGAACTGAGAGACACTCAATGGGATGGAGCGGAATCACTGTAACGGGGACACACTGATGGCACACAGTACAGACAGACAGAAGTCAGAGTGAAACGGTTGTACAAAGGGCTCGGCTTCACCGACGTCCTTAGTACAGAGTGAAACGACGACGCCGCCGAAGGCGGCCAATCCGCCGCCCGAAGGGCGGCGGAAAAATTTTTGGGGTGTTTTTGGGTGAAAAACCGGGCAACCTGGGCCCTTTGGGACCACATAGGCCAGGAAAGGCCAAAATTTTCGATTTTTTTCGGAAATTTTTCGGTTTTTCAGAGTGTGGCAGTCCGCAGATACAGATTTTCGGGTCGGAAAAAAATTTTTTTTTTCGACCCAAAAAAATCGGATTTTTTCGGGGAGGGTCTCCGGTGGCCCCCCCTGGATTTCCTGATTTTTCCCGATTTTTCCTGATTTTCGGATTTTGCTCGAAATTTGCCCTTGTGTCAACCAGTGGCAAAATTTTCGGAAAATCGGGAAAAATCAGGAAAATCCGGAGAACCGGACACCCTCCCTAGATCAGAAATCAAAACCACCGAGGTGTGGCGAAAGAGTTGCATTGGGGCAGGGTAGGTGTGTGTCGTGTCGTGCCGTGTCACAGTGCAGATCACATCAAAGAGCAGAGTGCTCGGTGTGTTTCACGCTGCAGGAAAAAAAAACAAAACAGATTCACGTGTGTGTGCGTTTTGTGTTGGCTGCGGGCAATGCAGAGAAGTGCCTCGCCCCTCAGCATGACCATGCTTCTTTCTTTTTCTGTGCACAACGGTGCCCAGTGATGTGAGCTTTCTTGCCCCTGGTCCACCGGTGGGAAAATTTGGCAACAACACGAGCGCGCGCGAAGCGCGCGCGAGAAAAATTGACCCCTAGTGTTTTCCCCCCTGATCCCCCCCCCCCCAAAACAGGAGCGTCAACCCACCAAATCTCCAAAATCGAAAAGTTAGCGACAGGCCTGCCCCCCCCCCCCCCCCCCGACGAGGCGGGCGGGCAAGAAAAACAATCAGGAACAGACCTTGCATACCGCGAGAAGACCGCATGACCCCCCTCTCTCTCCCCCCCCCCCTCCCCTCCTCAATCCCTCCCTTTTGACTGCTGCTATTGCTTGTTTGCGATCCCAACACACGTCCCCCTTTTTTCCCTCCAGAATCTGAGCCACCCGCATGCACAACCCCCCCCCCCCCCCTCCGACCACAGGACACTACACACCACACGCCAGACCCCAAATCCCAGACCCCCTGGCCGCACTGGGCACTGCTTGCGGTTTGCCTCTGGCAAACCGACTGCGATGGACAACCTCCTTGCCTGTGACGAAGAGGATGTTGTCCTCATCAGCGAGGATGCCAGCAGCGACGTGTCAACATGCAGCACCTCCTACAGCAGCAGCACCTCGGGAAGCTCGCGAGACGAAGGGGCAGGATCCCCGCTTTATTATGGGTCGCCGCCGAATCTGATGCAGCCCCGCGACCGCATGATGGACAAGGTCAACACCGACTTAGAGGATGCCGCTGGCAGGCTGCAGCGAGCGCAGCTCGGGGTGTTCGATGCCCACCGAGATGACGGTGTTGACGTGTCGGAGGGTTACGTCTGGCGCCGCTCTGATGACGAGGCGGAGTGTGCAAACGCGTCGGAGCACCATCCCACGGCACCGCCGCCGTCGGCAAAGCCCAAAACACGTCGGAAGCGGCGGCGCAGAAAGACGGTTGTGCCCCCGCCGAAGCATGTCTCGGGGAAGAAGGGCAGCTTTGCGGTGAAGGTGCACTCTCGCACCGGGGGGACCGTGCGGAGGCCGACTGTGCTTGCGACATTCCGGAGGGTTCCGAAGAACGGCGAGGCTGTGAAGGTCGGTGGGTTCAGCAAGCGCAAGGTTTTGGTTGACTCCGGGGCGACGAGGACTGCCATCACCGCGGATATGGCTGTCAATATCCTCAAGCTGAAGCCGCAGGGGTCGACACATGTGACAACCGGGGACGGCGTGAAGACAAAGAGGATGCTTGTTCGCACCTCCATCGAGGTCTGCGGTGTCGTTAGCTATATCTGGGCTACGGTCCGGCCTCCACACGCCCTGAAGCACTGCATTCTCGGGGTGGACTGGCTGGGCACGACCCGCCCGGAATGGGTTTACACAGAGAAGAAGAAGAAAACCGTTCGCCGCCGGGACACAGCGCCCGCCGCTACGTCCTCCGCTAGCTTGAAGCGGAAAGGCAGCAAAAAGACGTCACCTGTCGCAAATGAGGTCCGCAAGACCAGCGTGTTTTAGTCACTCTTCCGGATTCGGTGTGGTCCGTTGCGTTTCTTCTCGTTACGAGGGGGGGAGGGCCGCCCACCTTCCTTTCTACCAACCCTCTATTCCTGGTCGTCTGTGAAAAGAATTCTCCCAACCCCCACTCTGGAATCGAACCAATGTGAGGTGATTTGCTCTAAGTGCTGAACCGTTGCCCGCCCGAACAGTATAGACTAGGGCTGCACGGTTTGGCAGGGATCCAAATGGCCCATGTTGTAGCGCTTTATCCTCTGGTCGGTTTGCCTCGTGCCGACCCTTGATGTACTGCGCGCGAGTCTCTGCCGTCATGGCTGAAAGCCGAAGAAAAGAACGAGGCAGGGGGTGGGAATGGGAGGGGGGGGGGGGTGGGCGGTGGGGTGTGTGTTAGGATTAACCCGTCGCTGCCAGCGTCTCTTTTGGGGCAGGCTGCAGACTTACACCAAATTCTAGAAACAAGAGTGCTTTCTTTTTGCGCCGACTGCCTCTGTGGGCCCTGCGGGGGGTGGGGTCGGGAGGGGAGGCTTGGGGGCCCGTGTTCAGATCCAAGATCAAAGCCGAGTGCAGTTGAAGCAGATCACTCCCGCCTTGTATGGCACAGCAGCGGGTGGTAGTCTGTTCGGCGCACTCGTGTTTGTGCAAAATAGTCTCATGAATCATTCAATGAAGCCATCACGCGCCGCGTTTGCGGCCTTGCTCTAAAATCAGAAAAGAATAACGAAAACGGCACCACCGCACAGGGTCCTATCCCTGCCCTGTGCCTGGAAAGAAGCGCTCGAGTTGGGTGGGCCAACACTGCAATGGTGTCGTGCACAACGAGGGCGCCCTGGAGTCTGAAGTGTTTTTTTTGCTAAAGTTTTTACTTATTTGTCAAAGACCCCGCTGGCGATATCAAAAAACGCTCCTCTGCAACTGGTTCAGAATCGATGTCTGATCAGGCCACTCACTGGAACTTTTTTGTTTTTGCTGTTGCGTCCCAACTTCACGGTTGAGCTAGCTGGTTCGTTGGCCTGCCACCAGATGCCTGTCTCTTCGCGTGCGAAATCGACCCACCGGCCTCCCGCCCCCGCCCCCCTCACTGCTGAGGGCAAGCCACCAAACCCAAGAGAGAACCGGAAATATCGCAACCCGACACTTTGCACCCCCCCCCCTAGGGCAGCGTTAAAAAAAACGCTAAAACGTTTCACGTTTTAAAACGTTTCGTTTTATGAAAACGTCACAGCTCGAAAAAAACGCGTTTTGAAACGTCATCAGTACTTGGGGTTTTTACTAGGGGAAGGGCCAGCCTAGCCTAGGCTAGGGCCAGCCGTCCTGCAGTAAGTGGCGGCTTGCGATGAATACCACATCGCAGACGCCCAGATCGCAGCAGATTCGCCCTTCACCCAGCCCCACGCCGAATCAGCCCACGCCGGATCCTCAGGGCAATGCTGGTATGCACTGCCTCATGGTTTGAAGAGCTGGGTAATGACTAGCTTGCGGGTTTGCAGCACTAATATGGGATATCGATATCCTAATGGGGCATCCCACATGGGTGATGGTCGCTATCCCACAGGGGAGGGCACGTGTTCTCACAGGGGGGAACACGCGCACTCCCGGTGTCCCGGTCGCTATCCCCGGTGGGATATCCCATCCTGTTCTCCCACATGGGATATCCCAACCGTCCTGGCCACCGTGTGGCTATTCGCACAGACGGCTGTGAATGTTCGTGTAGTGCGTTCAAAGACAAGTCCTCACAGAGCGGAACCAGTGTCCTTCGGCCAGAAGTTGGGTCCTCTCTCTCAACCATCCGGTAATGGGAGTACGTTGAGCTGATCGAGATGGGTGCTGCTAGCAATGATCATGCCGGAAGTGTTCTCTCCCTGAATTTCCCACACCGTTCTGTCGCGCAAGCCACATTTCCCTTCACATTGCATGGGTGGGCTGCAGGCCACTTGGGCGTTTTTTTTGACGTTCCGCGAGATTCCAAAAAAACGCGTTTTTGATAAAAAACGAAAACGTTTTGACGTTTTGGAGGTCACCTTAAGACACGGGGGGACATCCGGGGACAAATCGGTAAAATCGGGGAAAATGACCAAAAAAAAGAGTGTGGGGAGTTGGGTCCAGTTTAGCAAAGTGAGCTCATTTTTCAAATTCCAGAATTTTTGGGGACGCTTCCTGTGCCCGGCCTCGCGGGTGGGGTGTTACACGGTGGACTCCAGCGGGGGTAGGGTAACCCTTTTCGGGAGTCTCAACTAGGGGGAGTCCAACTCCCGCTAGCGGGAGTATAGACTCCCGCTAGCGGGAGTCTATACTCCCGCTAGGGGGAGTCTGACTCCCCCTAGCGGGAGTCTTTTCACCTATTTTCACTCATTTTTCCCATGATACCTATGCAATGTGGCACTCGTCACTGAAGTACAGCCACACCAAACGAAACGGACGTTTCCACCCATCCCAGCTCGCAGACCTGATTCACAAAAATGGGGAAGACGACAACGAAGCCGGCAGCGAAGCCGGCGGCAAAGTCGATTAAGAAGAAGAAGAGCGCAGAGAGTCCCGAGGCTGCGGAGGCGACAAACATTGTGCATGATTTTTGCACGGCCTTCCCTGTTAAAAAAGGGGGCAGTGTGCTGACACTGGGATCCATTAGAAGGCTCCTAGCAACGGTGTTGAGCAAGGAGCTCCACCAGCACAGCACCCAGGTGGCCAACGCAATCATCGCCATGTCTTCCCTGACATGGATAAGTTCGCTGTCAGGGAAGTCGCAACGATGCGGAAGGAGGGCGCTCTCCGTCATATACAAGGTGGAGGCGAAGTATGGCAAGGTGCAGGATACAAACGTGTCGTCGGGGGCAGCCTGAAGCCGCGAATGATCGCGACACGGGCGAACGGCTTGGCACCGTGGGTCTGGATAGATGCTGGAGTTCGGCCGGGTGAAACCGGAAGTCGCAGCAAAATTTGCCCCCCCAGATTTCTTCCTCAAACCCACCCGTGGGCTGATCCGGCCTTGCACGGTGGACTCCAGCGGGGGTAGGGTACCACTACCGGGTTTAACCCTTTTCGGGAGTCTCAACTAGGGGGAGTCCAACTCCCGCTAGCGGGAGTATAGATCAGCAGTGGGCAACAATGAGGCGATGCGGGGGGCGAGGGCACCGATGCTCACTGTGCGACATCCCAGAAGAACGCTGGTATCAACAGGTGCATCGATACCCGCACCTGACTCTCTCTGAGATGAAAGAGGCTGGCTACCCCTCCCTCTTGGCAGGTGTGCTTCCCAATGCCCGCTACGTCACCCCAGCACTCCATGACTGCAAGGGGCTCGCCATGCGGCTGATCAGGGTACTGGATGAGACAACAAAAAAATATTCGACAAGACCTGTACAAACCTTGCACTGAATGTGTCGCAGCATGGGACAGGTGCTCAGTTCCGGAAGGTCGTGCTTGCCTGTCACAGGACACACCTACAAGGGCTTGTTCCGCTACCTCTTTGTCTCCCTTGCAGACCTCATGCATTTCCGGTATGCAGACATCCCCTGGCGCTTCTGGGGATGCAAGGATGAGTCAGCCCGGATTCCCTTCTTGCGTGCTCGGATCTCAGGGCATATATTTCACTGGTTGATGGAGCATGCCGAAAAGGGATCAACGCGCAATGCCTACGTACACAGTCTCCATCATTGGTGGGCTCCAGAAGATGCAGTGCCTCTGCAGAACAACGACGAATTTGAAGAAGCAGAGAACGGACATCGCAAGAAAGATGCCGTTACAATCGCCAGCTCCGCAACTTACGAGAGAGATCTTGCGATGGCAGAATAGAAGCGGCGCGCATCGGGCATGCCTTGGAAGGTTGCGCACCTGTCGCAGGACGGGATCCTCGGGTATAGAGAAGTCATCCTGTGTCCGTGTCTGCACACCCGACACGCTCATAGATTGGCTGTGTATGTTCTTTGCACACAGTTGACACAGCTGCAGAAGGGGTTTGTGCACTGCAACACACAGGACTTCGTTGAACCCATCAGCGCGCCCTACTTCCTGTTCCGGTTCCCCGAAGGACACCGCAAATTATCGCTCTGCTTGTGCAAAATGCCAATCCCGCTGGGGGCGACTTTCACACCATTCGTGTCATCCGAGGCGACTTTGAGCACGCTTGACCAACGCGCACAGCAGGAGGGGGATGACAGTTCTGACGAAGAAGATGAGGCCTGCAGGATGGCTTGTCTTGCCCAAGGTGTAACACAACTACGACAGGCGATGGCCGCACTTTGACACCTCAAATTCTAACCGCTCACCTCCGCAGGTGTAGCCGCTACCAGGAGGATAGGTAGGTAGTCCAGAGTCCGGGGAAACTGACAGAAGCAAAACAAGCCCCTCCCCATCCCTCTTCCACCATGATTTTACCCCCCACGCCAGTAGACTGTAACTATATCATGGGAAAAATGGATGAAAATAGGTGAAAAGACTCCCGCTAGGGGGAGTCAGACTCCCCCTAGCGGGAGTATAGACTCCCGCTAGCGGGAGTCTTTGACACCCGCTCAGACTCCCGCTCCCAGACTCCCGCTAGGGCCGCTGGAGTCCACCGTGTAGGGAATCCACCCCGTGGTCACCCACTGCCCCCTGCGACACGGGGACGGGGTTAGGGGACCGGCACAGGCCAGTACGGCGATGTACGACTTGGTGCTGCTGATAGGGACTCGAAACGAGAGCAGTGCACGGTCAGTAACGCACACAGGTCGTTGGTGCCAGGCACGGTCTACTTTTGAAGCCGTACCCCAGAGACTCGGTCGCTCGACAGCAAGCGAAGGCACCGCCCGGGCGCGCGGGGGGAGGACATGGCAGACGGCCTAAGGAGTGCCGGTCCGGGCATCCCACTGTACCGCCCTGCGTCAGCCACGCCATCCTCAGGTCTGCACCAGATCAACCTGGAAGTCGCTCCAGCACGTGCCACCCACCGCCAGCTAGATGCTGCGAGAAGTGAGCGCACCCGTTGTCCACACCCAGGTGCAGGAAGCGTGACACAAAGTTGAGGAGCACACTGCACTGCAACGCTCCACCATCCACCACGATGCGGCATGCGATGGTGGCACCTGTGAGGGGCACACCTCCGCTTCGCCAAGGTGAAGTCGACCGCGAAGAGACTGACGGCGGCACGCTGAGTACCACGGGGGGTCCACGTGTCGACTCCGGTCAGTATGTGGAGCCGCCGCCACTGTTCGTTCGTCTGCAGCAGTATTCCCGCGAAACCGCCCGTTGGTGGCCGACGGCAACCAACGGGAGGTTTCGCGGTGGCGCTGAAGGGACACATTGCTCCGCGTTGCCACAGCTGCTGCGCCCTACGCCCTCACTCAATGACTCACTGACGGTTGCCCCCCGGCACGCACATTCGCAACCCTCTCCAACCCTGGAAGTCAGGGCGTGACGGCTTCGGTGGCGACCAAGCAGGAAAGAGATCGACGAGGTGTCGGAGGGAGGAGGCGAGCACAAAAGGGCGTCGGCTACCGCACGCCCTTTGGGCGCAGCCGACGACCGACCGAACCGGCCCCCGGCCGGGAGGGAGGTGGGGGGGGGGGGGGCGGGGGGCGAAGCCCCCCGGAAATTTTTTTGAGCTATTTTGGCCAAGTCCGTGCCCGTATGGGCAGAAAAATGGAAATTCGATGACGCGTTTTAGGCCTCAAAACGGGCTCAAAACTCAGAAATTCCTTTGAAATCGGGCTCAAATATGCAAAATAGGCCCACCCCGGAAAATTTTTTGAAAAGGGTCCCCCTATAGACGGTCCACCAGAAAACCGCCAAAAAAGTTTTGAGGGGACACAAAAAAACCGGTGCCACCTACCGGTTTTACCGGTCCGCCTGTCCCGCGTGTCCCATGTCCGGTTACCGGTAAAAAAACCGGTTTTGTGACAAAGGCCCAGCGGTAAACTAGCGGTAAAAACGGTAAAAACGGTAAATTCGGTATTTTGGGGTGACCTCCTAAGTCAAAAAACGCATTTTTTTGGGGAAATGCGCCGAGGACCCTCCGGATCGTTTTCTGGGGTTTTTGGGCGATTTTCGGCCATTTTTGGGCATTTTTGGCTGAAATCCGCCAGATGGCCACCCAAAAATTTTTGAGCTATTTTGGCCAAGTCCGTGCCCGTATGGGCAGAAAAATGGAAATTCGATGACGCGTTTTAGGCCTCAAAACGGGCTCAAAACTCAGAAATTCCTTTGAAATCGGGCTCAAATATGCAAAATAGGCCCACCCCGGAAATTTTTTTGAAAAGGGTCCCCCTATAGACGGTCCACCAGAAAACCGCCAAAAAAGTTTTGAGGGGACACAAAAAAACCGGTGCCACCTACCGGTTTTACCGGTACGCCTGTCCCGCGTGTCCCATGTCCGGTTACCGGTAAAACCGGTTTTGTGACAAAGGCCCAGCGGTAAACTAGCGGTAAAAACGGTAAATTCGGTAAATTCGGTATTTTGGGGTGACCTCCTTTGAAACGTTTCGTTTTGATGATTTTACCCAAAACGCGTTTTTGAGGCGTTTTGGTTAAACGCTGCCCTAGGGGGGGTCAAATGGGGGTGACAAACACGATTTTTCAAAAAACCGGCGCAGAGGCCCCAAAGCCCCCGTAAACCCTCCAAACCCCCCCAGATCGGTCCGGAAACCCATCGAACCCCACTTTTCCACCATTCCGGGCACCTCAGGTGCCCGAATTGGGATACCTAAATTTTGTGCCACCGTTTGGTACCGGACAGTGCCACTGTGTGGGAGGTTGGAAAAGAAAATGCCCCAACACACCACATCTGAGGGTTGCAATGCATGTTGCTTGCCAACCACGTCATCCGGTGGGTGTCAGGCGCTATGTAGGTGGCATTAGCCAGGTCTTCGATGTGTTCTGGCTTGTATATGTACCTCCCTGCCTGCGGCACAGGCACTGCCTTTGTCCCCCACACCAGCCACAGAGAGCGTATTGTACTCGGTCCACGGTTGCTGATTCATTGTGATGCGTTGTATCCTCGAGTGAACGTCACACACTAGTGGCACCACCACCCGCCATCCGAGAGCTGTATTGACTTTGCGCCCTTCCGTTGCATTCACCTCGCCACGCATATTGCACCGTTCAGTACCAGTGCTCTTGGGCCAGGCAAAGTAGACCGCAGCAACTACCAATTCTGGCACAATGGGTACCACGACAGCGCACTTCGTGTGTTCCCGGAATGTACAGCTCGTGTTGCAACAGTCGTTGTCAACACATCCCGGTTGTGGAGCACTGCTGCACAGGAATCACACGACCATCTGGACTTGTTCCGTACCTACAGGCAGCCTCCCGGTGCATGGTGGCAGGGAGGTACATATACAAGCCAGAACTCATCGAAGACCTGGCTAATGCCACCTACATAGCGCCTGACACCCACCGGATGACGTGGTTGGCAAGCAACATGCATTGCAACCCTCAGATGTGGTGTGTTGGGGCATTTTCTTTTCCAACCTCCCACACAGTGGCACTGTCCGGTACCAAACGGTGGCACAAAATTTAGGTACCCCAATTCGGGCACCTGAGGTGCCCGGAATGGTGGAAAAGTGGGGTTCGATGGGTTTCCGGACCGATCTGGGGGGGTTTGGAGGGTTTACGGGGGCTTTGGGGCCTCTGCGCCGGTTTTTTTACACAAACAATCTTGCTTGTGACAGTAAACAATAGGCTGTTGGCAGCGTGCAGTGCAACATACATAATTCCATGAACAGATATATTGCATAGTGCGCACAAACAAAATGTCCGATAGGGCGAAGTTCGACCTGGAGCTGGTTGACTGGAGCCGCATCCCCTCGGTGGAGTACCCAGCTGACGCCGCCCCGGCCTCCACATCGACGGACTGCGTCCTCGTCCCCTCCTGCGAGACCCTCCACGATGGGGGCACGCAGTGCAACCGGTGTGGATGTCGCGGTTCGGTAGAATGCCTGGAGAAGAGGATTCCCGACCGCGATGATCGCGTTCGCCTGTTGCCACGGGAGGGGACGAGGTGGGTCTGTCCGCCCTGCGCCTGGGAGGTGCACCAGAAGGAGCCCCTTGTCCGGAGCGGCGACTTGGAAGCACCTCCGGGCGCGGATGAAGAGGACCTGAGGGAGGCCGTTGTGGACACGGTACCCCCTGCCGGGGACGAGGCCGACGCTGCTTCCCTCCGCAAACAGGTTGCGGAACAGGCGAAGAAGATCGCCTTCCTGGAGGCCCAGAAGGAGGCGGAGGAGGTCCCGTACGACCTCGAGCTTCGTCGGGTGGCCCGTTGGGAGAAGCACTTGTGCTCCCGGATCGGCGTGGACCGCATATTGGATAAGGTCCACGCCCGATACGGCCCCTTCCCCGCCAGCCCTGAGGACACCGGCAAGGGGTACCAACACGAGCAGCGGACGCTGTTCACCGTGCTGAAGAAGGCTCGCGACCCGCGGACGGGACATTGGGCCTCCTCGCTGCTTCCCCTCCTACACGTCACCATGGTGCGTCTTGAGGCCCTGAAATACCAGAGTGCCGAGGGGGTCGCCTTCTCCGTCGGGGTAGCCATGGGCGCGGCCTACGAGGCCCACGCCCTCACCCTTGAATGGTCCGCCTACACCGACGGAGAACTGCGCACCGCCGCCAATGTAGCCAAGAGGGGTGAGGCGGTGAAGGAGGCGCAGAAGAAGGTCTCGGGTGGCGCCGTCCACGCGGGTACCTTCGGAGCCACGCGAGGAAGGGGGGGCTACTCCGGGGGGAGGAAAGATATGAAGAGGTCTCAGCCGTCCCAAGGGGGGGGTAGGGACCACAAGTACGCAAAAAAGGACTGACTACCCCTGCGTATCCCCTCTCCTCTCCCTCCTTCTCCTCCGCCCTCGACCCTTCCTCTTCGGGATACGCACGCAGCAGCTCCTCTTCCGACTTCGAATCATCCCAGCCTCCGCATTTGGGAGGAGCAGCTGTCCCAGGGTTCCATCAGACAGCCAGAGGAGATCACGCCGGCGCAGCTGGTGACCCTCAAGCGCGCCACCTGGCGCACTCAAGCACAGTGCTACAGGGGTTCTGCATCTTTCCTCTCTGTGATCCGCCGCGCCGAGGCCTTCCGTCACAAGGTGCAGGTGATGGACCCGAGCCTCTCGAGGGAGGAGTGCTTCCATCTGTGGGTCCAACTGCTGCTACGCCGGCAACAGATTCAGCCCCAGTCTGCCCTGCAGTACCTCACGTACTACACGCAGTCGCTGAGGTCGGCCCACGACGCCATGAGCCGGGCCATCAGCGGGCAGCTCCAGGTCTTCGAGAGGCACGAGCGCAAGATGGAGAGTGTGCCTGCCCTCGAGACGGTGCTGGAGGCCTTGTCCAAGGCGTCTGGCACTCTCAGAGCTGCGCTGGCACTGCAGATGGCGACCGGGTCCCGCTGGGTCGACCTCGAGAGGCTCAGGGGGGCTCACATTCAACTACACCGGGCCGACTCCCCTCCCGACTTCTTCATGGTCACCTTCGTGAGGGGGAAGACGGACAGCAGGGGCTCGGGTCAGTCACTTCTCCTACCCAAAGAGGGTCGTCTATCCCTCATCTTCCTCGAGTGGTTCGAGAGTCAACGTCTTGCGGAGCAAGCTCCGGTCTTTGGCAACCTCACCTACACTGCATACAACGAGTACCTGAAAGAGAATCTCTGTGTTACCACACAGTTGATCAGGCATTCCAGCCTCAATGCAGTCGCGGAGTCGCGAGGCGAGGAGGCGGCACAGGCACTGGCCCGACACAGGAGTGTGCAGGTCACCCGGGGGTACCTTCGGCGGGGCCTGTGGGAGCCCGTCAAGGACACTGCCTTGTCGACGCCCCTCCGGCAGTAATACAAGAGGAGCGTCGAGAGCCGCAACTATCTTCGAGCGGGAAGAATACACAAGACAAACGTCGCGAGCCGTCACTGTCTGAGCATGAAAACACTGGTTTTACACAGGATGGGCGTCGCGAGCCGCATACATCCACAGCCAGAGCAATTACACAAGACAAACGTCGCGAGCCGTCACTGTCTAACCACTCAACTATCGGTCTTACACAGGATGGGCGTCGCGAGCCGCTTACATCCACAACCGACACAATTACACAAGACAAACGTCGCGAGCCGTCACTGTCAAAACATACAATCACCGGCTTTACACAGGATGGGCGTCGCGAGCCGCTTACATCCACAGCCGACACCATTACACAAGACAAACGTCGCGAGCCGTCACTGTCAAACCGTGCAACCACCGGCTTTACACAGGATGGGCGTCGCGAGCCGCTTACATCCACAGCCAAAATACTTACACATGACAAACGTCGAGAGCCGTCACTGTCCACCCTCCAAGCATCCGAGCTGGCGTCATCTACACAAAACAAGCGTCGAGAGCCGCACATGTCAAAAACAACTACGATCTCGAGCAAAAGCCCGTTACAACATCTCTGGGAGGTCTTACAACACTATGACTACGACTGGTCCTGGTGGGACATCGATGGATCCACGAGGATACCCAGAGCAAGTTATGAGGGTAAAATCGCGGGGGCACCATCACTCCCCTTAAACAGCGAACTCCTTCTGAAGGACTTTCCCCACCTGCAGGAGAATTTTATATGGATTTCTCATGCCTTTATCTCCAAGCACGCCAGGTGGGAGGGTACGGCCGGCGCCGGACCTAGAAACGCAAAGTTGGGCGCATGCACTGAACAGCTGCTCAGTGGCTCATTTGCAGAGAAGGCTCCGAGGTCCCGCAAGGGATGCTGTTTGCACTCGGCTTTTTGTGTACCGAAAAGGAAACCAGGCGAACTACGTTTCATTCTGGCATGCCAACGTCTGAATCAGGCCATGGCTCACATCAAGCTACCGCCCTGCCAGTTCCCCTCTTATACAATGATCGTAGACACGGTATTAAGCGGCGCCTTTTTTTGCGAGTTCGATTTCAAGAGCTGGTTTTTTCAGTTCAATATCGAGCCTGCAGCCCGACCATTCTTCGCCTTCCGGTGCAACAACGCAATCTTGTGGATGACACGTCTAGCCATGGGATACAGAGCTTCACCACAGCTGGGTCAAGCTGTTACGAGATGTCTGGGAGCAGAGGCTGTTGCCAACACGCAGGCTGAACACATCTCTTGGCTGGATAACACCGTCTTCGTCGCTGATTCCGCGGAGATTCTCAATCGGGTGAAATCTAACTTCGAAGCGATATGTGCACGATACGGGGTTATCATTGGGGATACCTCGCCGATCAGCCGACAGGGTACAATGCTCGGTCTACACTTCGACTGCATACACAAGAGATGGAAGATGGATCCCGCCTGGGTCGAGAAACTAAAGGGATCTCTTCAGATAAGTATGCTCGAAGCCGCAATGCCACTTCGATTCTGGTGGAGAATGTGCGGACTCATTCTCTGGCGGGTGTATGCTCTTCAGCTCCACTTGTACGAGCAGGCCAGCTTGCTCAGCTGGATGTCAGAAGTCAGCAAGGACGGCGTCCTTAGTTACGAAAGCTGGTCGAGAGAAGTCACCCTTCCATTGAACGTACGAGCCTCGATGCAAGACTCGCTGGGACAACTTCTGCAGAACCCCTGGCGTATATGGAGTCCTCCACCCACAGATAGGGGCACGGCACATACAGATGCCAGCCTCACGGGATGGTGCTTCATCGTGAACAGAGATGGAAAGACGATCACACGATGGGGGCTCTTCACCGAAAACTGGCTACATGAAGACATCGCCGTCTTAGAGATGTACGCGTTCTACCGCATGGTGATGCACATTTGCGAAGACATGCACATGCAAGGTGTACGATGGAGGGTCGGTGTCGATAACACAGCGGTGATCGGAGCATGGCGCAAGGGTTTCTCACACGCCAAACACATCCTGAACCTGTTGATGAAAGCCCGCCGTATTGCCGATACCGCATCATGTCGTTTTGAGATGGGCTACGTGAAGTCAGAGGAGAACCCTGCTGATGACTACACCCGGCTACGGGACACATCTCACCCATACTACACCACATGAACGATCACCCCCCTTACGAGAGCGAGTTCCCCGAGGTTACCGTCATCATGCGAGATTATCAGGGGAGGTCGGGGGGGGGGGGGGGGGGGTGTAGCGTACTAGGGACCGGTAGTGCGCACAAACTAACAGCCAAGCCTATTGTTTACACAAACAATCTTGCTTGTGACAGTAAACAATAGGCTGTTGGCAGCGTGCAGTGCAACATACATAATTCCATGAACAGATATATTGCATAGTGCGCACAAACAAATCGTGTTTGTCCACGTAAAAGGGTGGCATTTGACCCCCCCTACCCCCCCCCCCCCCCGCCCACACCCCACCACCCCCCCCCTTTTTCCTGACTGCCCATGATGCAACGCATGCTGTTCTCACCCCACCCCCCACCACAGGGAAGACACGCGACGGCAGGGGCAGAGGGGTTGCTGTAATGCCCAAAACACATCGGAAGCGGCGGCGCAGAAAGACGGTTGTGACCCCGCCGAAGCATGTCTCGGGGAAGAAGGGCAGCTTTGCGGTGAAGGTGCACTCTCGCACCGGGGGGACCGTGCGGAGGCCGACTGTGTTTGCGACATTCCGGAGGGTTCCGAAGAACGGCGAGGCTGTGAAGGTCGGTGAGTTCAGCAAGCGCAAGGTTTTTGTTGACTCCGGGGCGACGAGGACTGCCATCACCGCGGATATGGCTGTCAATATCCTCAAGCTGAAGCCGCAGGGGTCGACACATGTGACAACCGGGGACGGCGTGAAGACAAAGAGGATGCTTGTTCGCACCTCCATCGAGGTCTGCGGTGTCGTTAGCTATATCTGGGCTACGGTCCGGCCTCCACACGCCCTGAAGCACTGCATTCTCGGGGTGGACTGGCTGGGCACGACCCGCCCGGAATGGGTTTACACAGAGAAGAAGAAGAAAACCGTTCGCCGCCGGGACACAGCGCCCGCCGCTACGTCCTCCGCTAGCTTGAAGCGGAAAGGCAGCAAAAAGACGTCACCTGTCGCAAATGAGGTCCGCAAGACCAGCGATAACCCCGCACCGCACAAAAGATCCAGACAGACGGACAACATGTCGACGGATCAATCGGAACCCGAGTCCGATTACAACTAGCCGCCAGACAGTAGTTATACCCTTCATAAAACTCACGTTGTATCATGCCCCCAACCCTTTTTTCCTGCCGGTATGCGGGATTATCACGATCCTCAGGGACCCAGCGACCCTGCCATGCATAGCTGACGGCGTAATGGCGTGATTCTGTGCCCCCAAAGATTATACTTTGGCTATACACTTAGTCACCATACGCTCAAACCCCCCCCCCCCCCCTGGACACCGTCTCCCCTGCCGCACTCCTAGACGCAATGTCCGATCCGGGAGGCATTTCATGTGCCGTGGCCCGTGGAGTCGTGCTCCGATCCACACCTTGGTGCCCCTGACGACCCCATATTGCGTAGTTTGTGCGTAGTGAAAAGGGGGGGGGGGGGTCTCATTTTTTGATTTACTCAGCCATTCTCTGTCTCTATGCCGGGACCCCAAACTCAAGGAGTTCTTGCTGTTCCGGGGTCAGTGAGGGTGCAGGCGCTTCAGGTGCTGCAGGTTCTTCAGGTGCTGCAGCGCTGGCAGCCTTCGGTGCGGGTTTCGACGCAGTCTTTGCAGGTCTCTTTGGGGGTGCCCTTTGGCGCGGTGCCTGCTTCAGCTCGTCGGGTGGAAGCATCAACGCATCATTAAGCGGTGCCTGCTTCAGCTCCTCCGGGTGGAAGCGTCAACGCATCATTAAGGAAGAAGGAAGCACAGTTGCTACGCTTTTTTGCAGCTGCAGGAAACGACACCATACCCAACAACAATCCCCAGACCGTCGAGGGAGAGTGGGCGCCTGGATCCCGTGACACAGATCTCTAGTGCTGTTGTGATCCCCTCGGATAACGTCTCCTGGACGTTGTCAGCGGAGGTTGCCTGTGTGGCGGTGACCTCCGTATACCCCGCGGGATCCAGTGCCAGTAGCGCCTTCTTCAGCTTTTCGTCGACCCCTCGGCCGACGCTCTCCTTGATGTCAAGGGCCACCTTCAGGGTGGCACCTCGCAGCGCCCTGAAGGCTGTGATCGTATCATCATTCACAATCTCGAGGGTGTTCTACGCGGCTCCTGGAACTCACTTCCTTCTCAGGTGTTTCTGGGCATGGGGCAACCTTGCCCAGGTGTTTCTGGAGTCCCGCCCCACATGTCGTGCGTTCTTTCGTACGGTGTATAGTGAGTTCTGGCAATAATTTTTTGCTCGGTCAGCGCAGTGCCTCCAGTCCTGTCTCAGTAGCCACACAGAAAGGGGGACCAAAAAAAACTGGGGGGGGACCAAAAAGCGAGACCCCCCCCCCCCAGATTGCGTAGTTTGTGCGTAGTGAAAAAGGGGTAAATCAGGGGCACCACACCCAGGCCTGGGCGGGGAACCAGCCCTTTTTCCGGGTTTTTTGGGTCGGGGAACCAGGTTTTTTCTAAGAATTTTTACAAGGGATTTTTTGCTCACCCCCCCACAGGTTTCAGGCGCGTGCCCGTCAGGCGGGACTTTTTCTATGATTTCTACGATGAAAACCACCCCCCCGCCCCCACCCCCCCCCCCCTTCTAAGAACGATGATGGCTCACTCGGAAGTTTCGGCGTCCGAAACGTACGCCCACTCTCCCCAATCCTCCTCCATGTCGACATCGATGTCGACATGGACGCGGGCCCTTTTCTCCTGGGGCTCCTCGGGGTGCGGCCCAACCTCCCTCCTGCGCTCTGCCGGTGCCGCCTGTGTGGGAGGCAGCTGCGGCGGTTCTTCCGGCTGAGGTGTGGGGAGTGTCGATGGGGTGCCCGGGGTCGATGAAGCGGGGAGCTGGAAGGTGACATGTTGCAGGGTGGCTGGAGGCACGACGGGGGGTGCGGCATCTGCAAGCAACGAAGTGAGGAAGGGATCCTCAGGGACTTCCTCCACGAGGCTGACAATCGACAATGCATCGGCGTTGTCATCTTCCCAGCTGCCGTCCGATTCCTCATCACAATCCTCCACGCCAGCAAATAGAGAACCCATGGCTGCATCGAGGTCAACGAGCTCCACGGTTGTCAGAGTTGGAAGAGGCGTCAGGGAACGCGCAGTGAAGCGGCGCTTCTTGTTGGCGAGGAACGTGTTGACTGTTTCTTCAACGATGATCTTGCGCGCCGCGTCATCATGTGACAGCTCTAGAGTGATGCCCAGTTCTTGAGAGATGCTTGCGGCAGAGAGTGCCTTCCGGAACGATCCCCTCATGCGCGTTACAACTGAAAAAGCAGCCTCCACAAACACAGTCGAGGGTGACAGTGCCACCATGGCCTCAAGCACTATCGCAAACGTCGAACTCTCGGATTCCAGCAAGAAGTCGACGACAAACTCTTTCAGAAGGTTCCCCCTGAGATCTGTGCATTCCAACCGCAGCTTCACCCACTCCATGCCGATGCTGAGAATCTCTGCCTGGTCGTAACCCAAGCGAGAAGCGAGCGCCATGAGGCACTCGCACGTGCTGTCCTTCCCACTTGTCGCGAAGAAAGAGCTGAATGAGCGGCAGGGATACTCCTCCCACCTCTTGGCCAGGTCCTTGTAGATGGTGTGGCAGAGCTTTGAGCGCCAGGAAGTCATCTCGGCAACTACCCCCGGAGGCAACGATGTGGTTCCCTGGTTCTCATAGAACTTGGCTTCGTGCTTGCCAGGCTGGCGCGCCAGCACCTTATGCACTGTCAGTGCATTCTGCAGGATGCTCTCCATCGACGAGAGCGACAGGTCTCGCTTCTGCAACGCCTCGCTCACCCCTTTATTGATGTCGAAGACGTCAGCCAAGATGCAAGTCGAGAGGGAATACTCGGGGGTGAGCTTGTGGAAGAAGAACGGCGGCGGCTGGATCTCCCCGAGCATAGCGACAGTGAAGTCAAAGTTCACCACAGCCGCGTTCAGGCGACGGAACGTTGCAGCTGCCCAACGCACGGAGTGCTCCTTCGGGAAGGAGAGACATTTCCCACCGGAAATGATCTGCAGAGACTTCTGCCTGGCGGTTGATCTGAAGAAGGCAAACCAGTGTCGGAGGAGGCGGCTATGTTCAACAACCTTTCGTGTCTTCTTGATGAGGCCGACGGACAGCTGGTGCATGTGGGCAGCATCATGCACATCGATGAGAGTGCATCCCCACGCGATCTCGAGCTTCCCCCTGAGACTCTTCATCGTTGATGCCCCGTCTGCCGCGAATCCCTTCAGCGAACGCCGCGCCCACTGCGACAGCTGGAGGCTGTCGAACAACTTGACCAGCTCGTCCTTCTGCGACTCTGCGTCAGCTTTCTTCAAGTCGACTGTGCCCACACACCAATCTTTCATAGCACAATCCGTCCTGCTGATCCCCGAAACGATGACGATCATCAAGTCGATGCGGGCGAACGTGGTACCGTCCACCTTCAGGGTTGCCGCCCGACACGCACGCACCGCACCCACCACTCCCCTCAGGAGCACCTCCCAGAGTATCGTCTGGAACTCCTTCGCGACTTTTCGAGAGTAGTGGGTGTCCAGGACATGCAGCCCCTTCCGCTTGTCGTCCTGCAACCTCGCACCCACACTGCTCAGCCCCTCCGCCCGTTGCGTCGCCGTTGCCACGTTGTACACCAGGTTGACCAGACTTGTGTACTGCTCGCTGGTCACCTTCACCTTCGCGCACAGCGTCTGCTTGGGGATATCTGTAGCTGTCACATTGGTGTTTTCACTCCCAGGCGTGGACAACTGCACTGCTCTCTTGTGCGCCGCACCACCCATGTGGCGGCGGATATTGCTTTGCTGGCGCCCAACTGTCGTGGCAGACATAGACGCTTCGCCGCGTGCATACCGGAGCAAGTGGGGTTGCTCCGAGAACTCCCCCTCCAGCTGCACCAAGAACGGTGCACACGTGGTGCACCTCCACCTCCCATCAGGGAGACGCACCACACCGGAGGCTGCAGCGTGGATCTTCCGCTGCTGCTTCTCCTGTATGGCGAGCTGTGCCTGCCGCTGCTGAATCCGAAGGAGACCGTTCACCATTGAGCCCTCTGGCACGTACTTCTTGTTTGCTGCCATCAAAAGAAGGAAGTGCGCCTTTGCTGTGTCGAAGACAAGCCGCAAGGGGTACTGGGCCATCAACGACGGAAGAAGCAAGCCGAAGGTGCGAGGCTGTGTGGTGTCGACGATAGAAAAGTGAACATTTAAACCGCGGGATGTGCGGAAAGTCTGCAGGGCCACTGACGCGGTGTTGGTGTCCAACTCTTCGTCCACGAGGAATCTCGTATCCATCAATCGCGGACGCCTGAGCTTCACCGTGAGGGCCTCCGCTTCGGGGGAGTCAACGCCCTCCAGAAGCGCCGCAGCACTGGTACGCGTCGGCTCCGTAATGGGAATTGACCTTGCTAGGCAGTCAAGCACTCGGAGGCAGTAGTGTCCAGAACTGTATAGATCCCGTTGAACCCACCCTGGTACAAGCCCAATGTTGACGCCTCCGGTTGATTGGGCGAGCTTCATGGCGGTCAGCCATGGGGACAGTCGCCCGGCGCTGTCGAACGCGGCGACGTGGCACGCCCCTTCCCCGGTGTAGAAGGCGGCGTGGGGTGCAGGGGCGACAGGGGCGGCGGTGGTAGCTGCAGGAGAGGCGGCCAGGGGATCCGGAGGAGGAGGCGGCGGCGCATCATGCGAAGCATCGACGTCGTGCCCGTCACCGTCCGATGCCTCACGTGCGTACAGCACGAGTGCTGGCTTCGCGTTCGCACGATTGAACGGCGCCACAGAGCAATCCGTCACACGATCAGTCGTGATCGACTTCCACTTCAGAGTGGTGGCGGGGCCACGAGCGCACAGCGTCTCCCAGGCGATCCCCTTCGCGAGGGTCAGCCCGGACTTTGTGCACGATGCACCGACAAACCGGTACCGGTGATTCACCGGCTGCACCGTGCCCACCTGCACCACCCCGTTGCCGTCAACGCCAAGCTCACGAAGGGCGGAGAGGTCTCTTAATTCCTTGACGTTGACGGTTTCCGCAAGCTCCGTCAGGTGCTTCTGCTTCTCGCCGGATGCAGAAAACCGCTGCGTCGAGAGGAACAGGAGGTGCGGGGCCTTCTCGACGCAGAACTGCGCAGCCCGGACAGCACCACATGTGCACGGACCTTGCTTCTCCATAAATTGAGAAGCAACGCGCTGCACCTCGTCCTTCACGACGCCCAACATCACAACCATGCTGTCTGTAATAGCTGTGCGGAACTCACCACAAGATGGGCAGCTGTAGACGGTGGCGCTTTTGGTGGTGCAGAGGTGCTTCAGGTGCGGGTGTTTGTGTCCGAGGGCGGAGAGACTGACGTCAGGGTTGGGTCGCTGCGGGTCCTGCGAGGTGATCATCTGGGGCTCGTTCTCATCGGGGGTTGTGCTCCGCAGGGACTGGAGGAGGTTGCTCAATACACCTTGGCACTCCCGCAGTACTGTACATGCCAGCAGCTGGAGGATAGTTACAAAGCTGCCACTCCCCGACGCCACCCCCCTACTGGCCCCTTCAGGCCTGAAAGCCCAAAAGCTCCCGGAGATTTTTGCAGTGGTGCGCACCATATTCGCGGAGTACGTGAGGTTGGGTGAGTGTGAGGTCAGGGTCCTGTCGAAGGGTAGT
The DNA here is from genome assembly GCA_963210315.1 of Rhynchopus euleeides. NCBI lineage: Eukaryota > Euglenozoa > Diplonemea > Diplonemida > Diplonemidae > Rhynchopus > Rhynchopus euleeides. Next base: position 1,980,191 of record OY723267.1, read on the forward strand.
CGAGTGGGAATAAATAGGGAGGTCCTCAGGAGTGCAATACAACAGCAATACACAGGCAACACACCAGCAACACGCAAACCGAGGCAAGAGGAGGTGGGCGGGGTCATCCTGCGGAGTCTCCAGTTGGCCAGCAAGGCGAACTGTACGGGGGAGAGACTTCCCTTCCATCCTTGTGTGCGCCCTGTCGACTGGGAAAATCTTAGAAAAAAAAATTTCCTCTGCGAAAAACCCTTAGAAAAAAAAATTTCCCTTACAAAATTCTTAGAAAAAAACTTTTTTTCCCCGTACAAAAGTTCTTAGAAAAAAAGTTCAGAATCCTGAAAGTGGGGAACCAGCCCCCCAGTTAGGAACAGCCCTGACCACACCTTCTTTTTATTTTTTTATTATTATATTTTTTACCACAACAGGGAACCTGTCAGTGTCAAAAAGATAGTAGGCAGCGCTTGGGCAACAAATTCAACCTCCTCATCAGGCTGCGGAGTTGCTTTTGTTTTGCCCGGATTTGGCGCACAAACAACAGCCTTATCTTTTTTCTTACTACTTTCTCTCCTCCTTTTAATCATCACCCCCCCTTACGCTCCACATGTGGAACGTATGGATTTCCATACGTTATTTATTTTGTATTTTTTTGACCCACATGTGGAATCCATACGTACCCCATAGGTGAAATCCATACGTACTCCATACCATACATCGGGCGTTATTGCGTTACCAGTAACGGTAATACCGTTATTTTTTCGGTAAAATAACTTACCGTTAATAACGTTCCAGAACGGCCGAATAACGTTATCCGAAAATCAGTAACGGTGTTTTTCGCGTTATAACGTTATCGATAACGGTAATAACGGTATCAGGAACGGTAATAACGGTAATAACGTTATCGATAACGTTATCCCAAAAATAACGTTATTGATAACGTTATTACCGTTATCGATAACGGTAATAACGTTATCAGGAACGGTAATAACGGTAATAACGTTATCGGTAACGTTATTACCGGTAATAACGCGTTATTTCCGGTATTGTTCGGGCATTTCTATAGGGGGACCCTTTTCGAATTTTTTTTTGGGGGCACCAAAATGGGCTGTTTTCGACCATTTGAGGCCATTACCGAAGGAAATTCTGAATTTAGAGCCAAACAAAGGGGCGAAACCACGAAAATGAATAAAATGGGCATGCCAATCTCAAAAAATGCTCAAAATTCCGAGAGATTTCAGATTTTTCGAATTTTTTGACCGAGAAAATTCTGACCCCAAAATGTGGTCCTTGTGGTCTGGAACTGTCCGTTGTCGAAGGAATTGGTGAAAAAATCGTGATTTTTGGCCTCTGGATCACCCATGCCGTCCCAAAAATCAAGCAAAAGAGGTTTGGTAGGTGCATTTTTGGGTGAACATGAGCCATTGTGCCAACCTGCTTGATTTCACCCGAAAATTGGAATCCGTTGAATATGGTTTCTGATGAAAATGTGAAAATTTTCGACCTTCTTCGCAGTTTTTGCCACTTCCTTGCCCCATCTTTCCCACCCAAAATCGAAGTACCGTGAATGGTGTTGTTGAAAGGTCCAAATTGCGTTGGTTGTGCGTAGTTCTGCCGAAATCGTGCACACGTTGTGCATAGTGCATGTGTAACGCCATTTGCGACCAAAATGTAAATTTCCTGCACCCGAGCGTTGACGCTTCCACACACCCTTACAAACCCACTTGCCTGATGAAGGGGGTGGTGTGTAGAGCACGTTTGGCAGGGCTGAATGACACTTTCCGCGCGAAGGTCGTGTGCGTAATTAAAAAACGGTCCGAGGGCCGGAGGCCCGAGGCCTTTTTTTACCTGCACGAGGGTGCAATTGAGGCCGATACGGGGTGCAGATGATGGTTTCTTGCACAACCCAGTCATGTTTTGCACATCACGACGAACTCGGAAATTCCTCATATTTGCACTCCAGGTCTCATATTTGCACTGGTGCAAATATGGGACCTGGAGTGCGTGCAAATAATGACTGGGGGGTGCAAGAAAGTTCAAATTGTGTAGTTCCTGCGTACTTCGTGCGTAGCCCGAGCGTACTTTGGGTAGTTCGTGCGTATATTGTGCGAAGCGTCTTTGACAGCACCAGTAACGGACTTTTGGAACGTAACTATTTTAGAACGGACCGGGAAAAAATGGGCACGTCGCTACTTCGCGCTACTTCGTCGCTCGTAACGAGTAAAAATATCAGGTGGTTTATACACCGCCAATGTGAGGTGTGCGGGTGTATTCCTGAAGGATTCACTTCTGCGTCCACACTGAGTGATTTTGGAGTGATTTTCACTCCAAATTTCACTCCAGGAACATTGGATGCTGCAAGGTTGCAGGGGTTTCTGCAGTATTTGCCTTGAAAAAGCCAAAAAACATGATTTTTTCACGAAACTCGACATGTCCGTGCGTTATTATCCAAAAAATGGTCCCAGGGGGGTATTCTGGAGCCATCTCCACCAAAAACTACACCATCCGCCCGCAAAATTGTCCGAATAACGCAAGTTTTCATGAAAATAACGGAAAAATAACGCGTTATTTTAGGAGAAAACGTTTTCCAATTTTTTGACATCACGGAGTGGCCCCCTGGAGTGATATTTTACCCAAGAAAATTCTTTTAGGGGGGGTAGGGACCCGAGTTTCGGGTCAGATTCACCGGGAAATGCTGCCTTTTTTGGGGTCAAAAAATAACGCAAAAATAACGTTATTACCGTTACTGGTAACGGAATAACGCCCAATGTATGGCATACGTGTTTTTTTTCCAGGGGGGTATCAGGTGTAGGATGAGTCCTCCGGGCATCCGCCCCTTTTTCCGGTTTTTTCCCAGCCAAAACCCGGTTTTTTTCCAGCTAAAAATCGGTTTTTTTCCAGCCAAGAGCCAGACGTCCACTACCGTGGCCTCCGGCGGCTGGGGGGCTCCGCCCCCCAGACCCCCCTGTGGCGGATATCTCGTACCCAAGTCCTTCGATTCCCATCAGGTCAGGGAATCCAACAGCTCCAGTAACCTCAGGAGGACGCAGCCAACTCACACAGAATCTGTACGCCCACAATGAACAGATGTTCACTACCGTGGCCTCCGGCGGCTGGGGGGCTCCGCCCCCCAGACCCCCCGTGTAGCGTGTCTGGCTGCGTAAGCGGTGATCATCACTTTTCTTTTTTCTTTTTCTCTAACTGCCCCTTTCATCTTTTGCCCTCTATCTGTCCCCACCCCTGACGCTGTACATTTTGCCGATACCCACCTGATGAAAGGTACATCTCGTACCGGGCTGCCCCGGCATGTGTTCCGCGTCCTTATGGTACGGTCGTGGGTTGGCAGCCGAAACTGCTACCATAAGCAATTTTTGCGCCCCCCCCCCCCTGAACGTTCCTATGAACGTTCCTCTTTTAACGAACAAGCTGACATGCAAATGGAATGACTGAAGACATCACTGCGGTCACATGGGCTACATAAACCTGGCTACAATGATGACACCAGTTACGCACATTTCCACAGATGAGTGCCTTGACGTTTGATCATGAGAACCAAAGAACGTTTTTGCATACCATCACAGCCTAATTGCCCACACAGTACAACAACACAACACAGGCCGGAAAAACACTGGATTTCAGACACAACCTGCATAACGAGTGAAGGGTGATCATTCTTGTGCTCCCTTCAAATTCGATTTCACTACCCCCCCCCCCCCCCCCCCGCCCACACCCCACCACCCCCCCCCCTTTTTCCTGACTGCCCATGATGCAACGCATGCTGTTCCCACCCCACCCCCCACCACAGGGAAGACACGCGACGGCAGGGGCAGAGGGGTTGCTGTAATGTCGCGCGGTGGCGGGCGCGGGGGTGGCATCGGGAGATACGGGGGCGGCCCCGCCGGAGGCGGCGGGAGGGGTGCCCGTGGCGGTGGCGCTGACTGGGGTGGCGGCGGCGGGGGCGGTGGTGGCGGTGGTGGCCACCACCACGGCCATGGCGGCCACAGCCACGGCGGCAAGGGTGGTGCGCGCGGTGGCCAGCAGATCTCCGCGAAGTCACCTCCCCGCGAGAATGTCCAGTTTGTCAACGCAAAGGCTACAGGTCCGCCAACAGCCCACTCTAAGAGAGGCGGCAGTGGTGGCGGTGGCGTCGGTGGTGGTGGTGGTGGTGGTGGGATTGTCGACTGCGCAGAGCCTTTTATGTACCCCTTTCGGTTCCCCCGGGAGTTTTCCCCCGAATCGGTGCAGGATTGGCGCGGCGCGCGTGACCACAGGGTGCTGATCCGTGAGAACAGCGGGAAATTTTTCATGCTGGGTGACAAGAGCAATATCAGCGGCGCCTTCGACAAGATGAACGCGCAGCTCTTCAACGGGGCAGGCAAGCTCCTCCTCAGCGACGGGGAGTCCTGCGGGGTTGTGAAGATCGGGTCGGGCTTTATGGGGGTCACGGTTGCGGTTATCATCCCGATGCCGCTGACACACATCCACTCCCACAACAACATCACGAGGGTGTTCGACGAGGCGGGGACACAGCTCAAGGCACGCCGCCCCGGGAAGTCGAGCGTCAAGCTCCTGATTCAGGGCAGCCGGGACCAATGCGCAAAGGCATACAATTTATTCCGGAAGCAGACCGGGTTTGTCTTTGTGTTTGACATCCGGGAGCACAGCACAAAGCACGTTCGGGACGTGCGTGATGTGGACCGGATGAGCATCGCCCCGACCATCCAACTCCACCACGACAGCATCCACCTCCCCGCAGAGTGTGCCCACTGCGAGAGGCTTGGTGGATACATCCTCGACACCACGCTTCCGAAGCTCCTCACCCCCAGCCAGGCCGCATCGAAGGTGAGGGCCACCCAGACCATAGAGAGGCAGATCCGCAGGCTCTTCCCTAAGGCTAATGTGTATGTGTTTGGTTCCAGCGTCACAGGCCTCGCCGAGGCAAACTCTGACCTGGACCTCAGCTGCGATCTGCACGGCAAGGGGGACTACAAGGCGATTCTCTCGAACGAGCCGCAGGTGGTGGGGCAGCTGACGACAGCTTTCCGCAGGTCAGGGCAATACAAGGGGCTTATGGGCATCCCACGCGCAAGGGTTCCCATCGTGAAGAATGAGCCTCAGCCGGGCAGCTCCGACAAGATGCCTTTCGACCTCTCCTTCAGGCTGTTCGGTGCGGTGAACAGCTACCTGCTGCGGTCCTACCTGGAGGACCCGGTGATGCGCATCGGAGGCGTTGTGATCAAGGCCTGGAGCAAGGCAACTGGGATCAACAACCCCCGCTTCGGCTACCTCAGCAGCTACGCCACCGCTCTGATGTACCTCCACTACCTGCTGAACAAAAACCTGGTCTCCTGGACAGACCCACAGCGCTTCCTCCAGCCTGGGTCAATTCCCCGTGTGCCTCCTCCGTTTGATGAGATCCGGAGGACGCCGGAGATGGAGAGGAGGGTGGGCGAGGTTGTGGCGGGGTACTTCCGGTTCTACGCGAAGGAGTTTGACTGGGACCATGATGTCGTGTCGGTGTCGCGCGACGGGAAGGTCCGGAAGTCGGACCTCGGCTGGGATGCGAACGACGTCTTCCCCGGTGTGAGCAGCAACAAATCCGTGCAGAACTACCACCTCGCTATCCAAGACCCCTACGAGCTGATCAGCGAGGGCGGCCTGAACTGCTGTAGAGGCCTCAACGTCAAGAGCTATTGGTACGTCCGCATCGCTTTTGCTAAGGCGTGGAACTCCATCTGCCAGGGGCAGATCGCCCTCCGCGATGCAGATGGCGTCGCAGGGAAGGCGTGCTACGAACGCCCTCCCCGGCTCGACTCACAGGGCGGCATCCTCGATATGGACGAGGAGGGGCCGTCTGCAACGATGCTGAGCCCTTACTTCGAGACGGCGGATTCCGACCGCCTCACCAGCAGCAGAGAGGACAGCACCATCTTCCGCGACCCGACCCCCCTCCAGGACTGGCAGGACGAGACTAACGGGCTCTCCCTCAACCTCGTCCCCCCGTCGTGCTCTTCGTCGCCCCTCTTTGCTGGGAACCCTGTGCCGCCCCAGCCGCCCCAGTCATACCCTCTCAGTGAGGATGATGACGACGAGGACAGCGATGACGAGTGCATCGTTCTGAAGGCGCAAGGTTGTGAGTAGTATCTATAGGAGTGGCGGGGGGGAGCACCGAATGGGTGGGTGTGGAGAGAGAGAGAGGTGGGTGGTGGTGGTGGTGGTGTGTGTGTGTTGCAGTGGGGAAGATCGCATCAAGGGTAGGTCTTTTTGTGTTCTGCTGCTCGAGTGGGATCTTTTTTTTACATTTATTTTGCACCGTGGCAAGAACGAATGTGTGTGTCACGTGGAGTGTGTGTGCGTGTGTGTGTGTGTGGTGTGTAGATCGGATGGGGTAGCAAAACAAAACAGAGTCCGCTCGGTTGCGACCCTGCGCTGCCAGCAAAAAATTAAATGAATAACGTGTGTGTTGTCTGTGGGGGAACGCGTGTGTGGTGTGTGGAGGGTGTGGGGAGATCAAGAGTAGAGCGCTCTGTGTGCCCTACACTGCCCCAAAGAAGATTCAAATGCGCAGAGGTGGTGCACATCAATGGGTACGTTGCATCGCAGAGCCAGGCTGTGCTCCGCAGCTGCGACATGATCCCCATGTGTGCGGGACTCCACCAGGGATTTTCCGGGAGGGGGGTGAGGGAGGGCGTTGTCGTTGAAAACGCACCCTCTGCACGGTGATTGCTTCGCCCGCCTGCCCTGCAACCTGCCTCGGCCAAGTTACGGAGCACAGCGAAGGCTTGCAACCCTACGGCTCAGAGCTGCACTTGCTTCAATCATTCGAATAGGGGGGGCGGCTTCACCTGGGAGCAGCTGCACACAGCGTTGCATGTGATATGGGATGTGGGGCACACAAGAGCCGACATCCGGAAATCGCCAGTGTATTTCACTGTGTAGCTGGGAGGGGGTGCGGTGTGGCGGGAGAGACTCGAGCTCTGCTGATGGGGGTGGCGTGCTTCCCCAGAGGGATAAGGCTGTTGTGTGCGCAAAGCCCCTTCCCAGCTCTCAGTGTAGGGGGGGGGGGGGGCGGGGGCAACGCAAACAAGCTGGCACAAAAAAGTAACTCTGCGTGTGATGCGGGTGTCGTAAGCAAGCGCAGGTGCGTTCTGTCGAATATGTCGGTGCCATCTGCATGAGTCTCGCCGTAGTGGCGTGCGAATCGGAAGGTGCCCCAACCGCATCAAGGGAGTGGTGGTGGTGGGGGGGTGAATGGCTTTTCACGTTCTCAACACTATGCGCAAGCAGTGTTCCTGCGTTGCGCGGTAAGCACATTGTGCTGTGTTGCAGCCGCCCTTTCGCCTGCTCGTCCCCCCAGAATTGGCCAACGGGGGGCAACGGGGAAAAGGTGTGTGTTGCACTATTACCCGCAGCCGCATTAGCCTTCTTTGTGACAGGCATGAATTCTGTGCTGGAGGGGGGGGGGGCACGGGCAAACCGTGTTCTGCATGCACTGGTGGGCCCTCCCCATAGGGCGAGTTGCTAGTGTCAGTGCATCACAAGAACCGCAAGTGGGGTGGGCGCTGAGACCGCCAGATTTGAACTACCGCCTTCCACAGCCAGTTTGCTTGTCCAAAGCGATGTGTCAGTGGAGGGTGCCTTCTGCCTGTTCATTATTTGCCTTTAACGGTTCCACTGCGACATACCGTGCGTCGCAAAGTCCCGAACACACCCTGGCGTATGCATTCCTTCTGAGAGCTCTAGCGGGTTTGTGCGGGTTGATGCTCCCCACCAGCCTGGAGGGGCTGAGAATCATGATCGGATCCCTGCATGCTCTTGTCTGTTACCAACAGACGGCAGCGGGCTGCTTGCAGACCAGGCATCTGCAAGCCGGGCCTCCACAAGGGATGCTGGTGCACAGATGGCCCGCGGGTATCTTCACCGGTGTGATTTTGAAGCCCCAGAATGCGCTCTTGCCTGGGTCGTGGTAAATCCACATTCTTTGTACAAGCATCACTGTTACAGCGACGCGCCCTTGAACGTGTGACTGTCACAGCCAGAGAGGTGGCCTGTCGGACGGCCCTCACTGAGCAGTGCCTGCTCAGTCATGTGTGCAGTTCCGAACGCTGCCATAGGGTATGTTTCACGCGAAAAACTCGCCGTTCTTCCAAAGAAATTCCCCGAAATCACCCCCGCACTTTGGGAACTACTCAGCCTGCCGTGTTGGACAACACAGCGTGCCGCTGGCGTCCTGCTCCCCTGAAGCCAACGCAAGCGCCGCAGCTACTCCAACAAGAATTCAAGTCAAACGGCAGGAGAGGGCACCGTTCAACAAATGATTTTTAAGAGTGTGGCCCACGTGGTGTGTTGTGTTGACCGTGCTGCAAACACACGTTGTCAAAGTAAGTGAAACAAAATGTTATTTAAACTGCCCACCCCCTCAAGAGGCGGCGTGCACCCCCACTACCCCCACCCCGCCCCCACAAGAGCCCGAATCAGCAGCCCCTCTCACCGGGCTGTGAGAGGCACGGCCAAGAATCGTTCAAGGGTGAAGGGAGTGGTCGATTCTCTCTCCCTGGACCTCACTTTACCACCCCCCATCCAGCCCACCCACCCCCAGCTTCGTCGGCAATGCATTTTTTTTATTTTTTTATTTCTTTTTTTCTCTCTCGAGGGGAGTGTGTGTGTGTGTTGTGGAGTGGTGGCGATCAAGAGCAGGTGCTCGGCCTGGAGGTTCCGCACCGTTGCAAAATGATCCGTGTGTCTGTGCCCCTTGCATCAGCATTGGGTGGTCCAGTAAGACAGGGCTTGGTGTTTTGCACGTAATTTTCCTCGTTCGGGGCTGCGAAGAGCACACGGCCCTCAACTCGATCAATCCGGGAAACAATGCAGTGCGATGTGTGGTGCCTTTTCACCAACAGGAGGAGTCCTGTTGTTGGACAACAAAACACCCACGTGGTCGAGACGAGGGAAACCGGGTGTATGGGCATGCGTGGGGCGGTGCAGGCACCACGTTGAATGCCGCCCGCGTTGTAACCGGGAACCGCGGGGAACTGCCTGCTCTGTGCCCCCCACGGTGAGGGGGCGTGGGGCATCAACGCACCGCCCCCCACCAGCGGGCAGACAGAAGAAACCCCTACACTGCTGTTGCCTGTGTGTGCCCAACACTCCTCAACAATCCTTCAAAACCCCTTGTGCACCCGAGAGGGGGCAGGCCGTGTGATCGCCCTGCCTCTCCTCGGGACACTATGCCCGACCCTTGTTGTTATCGGAGCTTCTCCAAGCCAGCGGCCCAAGCAACAGCCTGTGAGCTCAGGAGGTGCCAGAGCACCACACCCTGTCTCGCGCCCACAGCGCTGTCGCCAGAGTCATGCTGGTGTGTTCGATGTGTGCTCACTACGATGCCGACAAGAGAGGCCTGAGAAGCCTTGTGGCTGGGTGTCGCCTGTCGAGGCACCCACATGCATCTGCCTGCATGGGAAGGGTGCAGGGTGTCATCCGACAAGCTCTGTACCGTACCCAATCCAAGCTGTTCGGGGCTTTGTGATTCATGCCGGGTTCAGAGACGTATCAACGATAATGAATAGAAGTCTGCATGTGGCGTGGGCACTGGGCATGCTCCGGCACGTGTGTTTTTTTTGTCAATAATTCAAAAAGGAAACCCAAACCAGCGGGCGGTTTACCTGCGAAAAGTGGAAATGGGGGGGATGGGGGGGGGGGGTGTAGGCAGTGTGCCGATCTGCGGATCTCTCGCTGCATGAGTGCCTTCGGCACCGAAGCCACCCCACTCCCCCAACCCACTCCAAGCACATCAGGGCTGGGCCTCGAACAGGGGTGTCTGCTTGCCAAGCCAGGATTGCCTGGGGGAGGGGGAAACCTTCGCCCTGTGTCACAACCATTCAAGCTGTGCCAGAGTGCGGCACCCATTTGTGAGGGCTCGCCTGCGGAGGCCTCGCCTTAGCATGTTAGCCCTGTGCCATCGTGCCTTGCATCACTGCCAGCCTGTCCCAGCCTCCGCGGGTGCTCATCAATGCTAGCAACCAGACAAGGTGGCCGCAGAGTTGGGATGGTGGTGGTGGTGGTGGTGGTGGGAGGTCCCAGGGTGGCTCATAGATGCGATACGTTGTTCACCACGGCCAGCTGAACGAGCATGGGACAAATAGAGTGGTGGCGGTGGTTGCTTTCACCGGGGGGCTCTGCGTGTCGCTCACTAGGGAAGCGACCTGATGAAGGGCGCTGCAAAGGTGCGCTCTCCCGCCTGCTGTTGTCAACGGCAAGTGAAGGTACTCCGTCCAGTCAAGACATCATGCTCAGGATGGTTATGCGGGTGTCATGTGGGAGGTGTTACCAATGTCACCGGTGAGGGCGCCGTGCCACCCTTCGCTGTGCAAGTACTGTGCAGTGGCAAGGTGATGTGCACTTGGCGTTGGGTTTCGGGTGATTTTTGGATTTGTGTCGTGGGTGTGGGGGCGGGGGGGAAGGGTGTCCATTCACTGCCCGGATCTGAACCCTACTTCTGCCACAAACATCGTCCGAACTCTGTGTTGGATAGCCTGTGCCCTCTCGCAGCACTGCGCGTTACGGAAGGCGGTTGATTGCCGTACCGAATCAACACCGCAGACGGGATTGAAGTGCAAGGGAATACATGCCCTGATCCCAGGCTCCCAACCGCTGCTTGTATGCCATGCCGCAGACCCGGCGAGCCACGCACGGACCTCCGCCTGGCTGCATGCGGGTTCCCTTCAGGTGGGACGAGTCATATGATCTTGTAAATCTGCCTACAGTGTGTCCGACACCGCATACTGAACACCAACGCCGTGACTTCCACCTGCAGACAGGCAAGGTGGATGGAAGGGTGGGTTAGGGGATTGCATCGAGCGTGAGGGTCCCGCAGGTATGCCTGCTGGCACAGAACGGATCCTCGTCTGTGCAACTGCAGCCACACACACGGACAAAGCTCATGTGCCCTGACTGCTTCGCCCGCAACCATTCGTGCGGGTGGGTAGGTGGGTCTGTGGCTTGTGGAGATACAAGTCACATCCGCCGTTGCCTACCGGTGCAACGTAGTGAACTGTCCCTTCAGGCATGTCACCCTTGTGCAGACGCCTTGGGTTGAAACAGAAACAGGCTGGGGACGGGGGAGGTGTATCAGGTGCGATCGCATCAAGAGCAGCTGTTCTGCGTTCTGCACTGCAAAGAATATTACTGTGGAGGATGTGTATGTTGTGTGGGCGTCGTCATCGCCGGTTCGCATTTGACGCCCGCGCCCCCCCCCCCCCCTGCCCCCCCCAGAGGTTTCTCTTTATTATTGTCGACACAGCAGCACAGCCCTGGTAAAACAAATATGCGCAACAACGGGAAAAGAATAACGCAAAACGCCCCGCTTCTCGACGGCCCCCTCCCTCCCCCCCCCCCCCCCCCACCCCAACTTTCGCCGCCCGGCGCCTATCCCACCTTCTCTTGACGTGCGCCTCTCACTCATGCCTCAACCCACACACACACACACGGGTGGGCTCACACAGCTCTGCAGTCAGAACCCTCACCACAACCCGTCCCTCACAGGCTTGCCCACAGACACCACCACCCCACCCCCACCCCGTCGCCTATACGGGGTTTTGGGGTGCGGTTTGGCAAGGTGGCTCACAATGTATTTGAGAGCTTGCAAGTGCATCGGTCGCTTGCGCGGAGGACGCCTGTTGCGAAGGAGTCCATTTCCTGGGGAGGCGATGGCTCGCCCTGTCGCCTGAGCGGGTGCGACGTGGTGCTGGGCGACCTCGGGGTACCCCTTGAGGAGAGGGAGCTGATGCGGAGATCCACCCTGGTGGACAGGTTCAAACGGGGCGAGGTGTTCACCTTTGCGAAGGACATGCCGTCCGTCGCCCACATCCACGGGGATGTGCTGCAGATGATCTTCTCCTACGCAGACCCCGCCAGCCTGCCCGCCATGTCCGAGGTCAACGCGGAGTGGTTTGAGATCTCCCGGAGCGCAATCGTCTGCACGCTGAACTGCAGCCTTGTCTACACCTCGGCACGCCAGTCCGCGAATTTCAACTTCCCCCCAACTGTCAAGAAACTCCGCGGCCTGGATGGGCTGTCCGAAGGAGGCGCCCTCGATGTGAATTACGTCCCCTACGATTTTAAAATCATCCCGACATACGGCCCCTATGCCAACCGGAGGCTCCGATTTGTCTTTGCCTACGACGCGCTCATCTGCCAGTGCGTCCTCCTGCATCCCTACGGAAAGATCATCGCGGGCAAGACCTATTTCTACCTGACAGAGTCGGTCATGCTGGGAGGCATGGACACCCACCGGGTGTTGGACCACCTGACATCGCTGATGCACCCAGCTCCGACTGCCCACAGCGTCGACACCGCGGTGTGCTCGACGTGTTTCAAGCTGGTCGACGGGACCCGGTCCTGCCGCCCCGACATGTTCACGACGCAGCGGGGCGATGTGCGGGCGACAGCCCCGAAGGTGACGAGCCCCTGGGGGCACACTTATAACATTGCCCCGGGGCACCCGGGGCTGGAGTCGGTGCTGCTGCAGCTCCCAGCGGGGGTGACGGTGGCGGAGGTGCGGTGCGTCCTGTGCGAGCAGTTCGGGCTTGACTTCACGCAAGGCATCCTCCTCATCTGCGGGTCCTGCAATGTGCTGGACGACTGGGAGGAGATGCCGCCCGATGCCCAGTATCTGATGTACAAGACAAACATCTCCCATGAAAGTGATGGGCTGCCCAGGCATCTATCGAATAACCCGCGCCCGCCGGCTGCCAGCCAGCCCATCACCCTCACGGCGGTTTGTCCGGATATCGGGGGTGGTGTGATCACCTTCAGCACCAAGCAGAGTATCGGGATGCTGAAGAAGTCGATCTTGAACTGTACAGACGACTGCAACGGGTCGGTCATGATCCAAAGCAGGCCAGGTGTGGTGGCGGACGATGGGGATGACCACAGCATGGAGGGATATGCGCCGCACGTGTTCTATGAGGGAGGGCTGATATTTGCATATGTGGCGACCACGTTTGTGAATGCCACTGCGATTTCGTCGGATTCATCCGCAACGGTGACCGTCGCGGCGCACAGGTCATGGACGGTGCGCACGTTTCTGCAGGTGTTTTTCGCAGCGCTGCGCAGGCTGAGCCACTTCCCGCCCAACGACACGAAGTGGTGCTGTGTCGAACACCGTGCACGGGAGGAAGTGCCCTTCCCGTCCAGAGTGTCCTTGTTCTCATCAAAAGTGTGTATCGGGAATGGCCCGTTCCTCCAGCTGCACCAAGGGATATCAGAGTATTGGGATCAGACCGATGATTTGAAGTTCATCGCCGTGCATTTTGAAACCTCGCATGACTGAACGGATTCCCTCCCTTTGCACCGTCTTGATAATCTTGCACCGTTCTCGGTGGGAATACGGATTTCAAAAGGAAATTTGCTGAATGATTTACGTATGCTGGGCAAATCAGGCAACCACGACGGGGACTATATTGATGCAGTGCCAACCCGTTTAGTCCTTGTCGAGTGAAGAGGATTTGTTCCCTAATGTTGCGGGAGGCACTGTTTTCCAACAGCTGCCTTGTGATTGGCGCGTGATCCGTGCGTGAGTATAATGAACCACGTGGGGTAAGAGCGCCCGAGCCGCCCCCTCTCTCCCAGGTGAGGATCACTGCCAAAGGAAAATATCGTATAAATCGTTCGAACTTTCCCGACAAGCACGCCACGGAGCTAGTGGAATCATCACACTACGGGCAGGTCAGGTGCGATCCTCGGTGTGTTGTGGCATATCCAAGCAAACGGTGCAGAGGGTCCTTTTAGCTCGAAGGTACAGAAAAATCGAACCGCCCTCACAAAGTGGGTGTCGCACTGGCACCGTTTTTTCTGGCACAGTGTCACGACCCCTCCGCACCCGGCGTGGCGAGGCTTTGTCAGACATGCTTTCGTTGCCGCCACTGGCCTGTGGGCAGGGCCCTCACTCCCCTGTTCTTATTGAATGTTTGGTCCGTTCCGCGTTTATTTCTGAAGCATGTACACAATCTTTTGAGCTGGGCGATGATTTTTGGGAGGCAGGTGACATCGGGGGTGGGGGAGGGGGGTACTGTGTTTGGCCGAACCGGGGGAGGAGGGCGTGGCCACGTTGGGTGCGGTATATCCGCATCATTTGTATCTGGCTAGCTGCGCTTCCTGTGGCGAAGACTAGGTGCCACTCGCTGCGGCCTGACTGCCACCGAACCCGCTGACACATAGCGGCGATGGGGCACCGGGGAGCGAAGTGTCATCTCACACAGAGAGGTGGAGACGAGGCGAGACAAAGCTGCCACGAGGGGACAGCCTTGGCCTGTCTTGTCTTGCCTCATCAGCAGGGCGACGTTCCGCGCTGGAGACGGGTTCGGAAAGAATCTCGGCAGGCACGCGATGTTGCCCCCTCGCCCCCGACCCTCCCCCCCGCTGATTCCACACATGTTGTCGTTGTGTTGAGTGTCAGTGGTGCCGAGCGACCTCTGCTGCTGCCTGCACTGTGTTCAAATACACACATACACCCATGCGCACACCCTCCGTTCTGCAGGCCCGGACCCCAAAAGGAACTTTTTTTTATCAAAATGGTGCAGCGTATGTTCATGAAGAGCCACAACCAGTACCCGACGAAGAGCAACAAGTTCGTCGTGAAGCACATTCCCGGTGGGAAGCTGTCGATGCAGCACATCCAGAAGCGTGTGCGCGGGCCCATGACCCCGAAGTTCCTGGGGCACAAGCGTCTTGCCGGTGTGAAGGTATGCACTGCTGCACGGGTGGCATCGTCTCTCTTGCGGTACACGCACAGCCGGAAATATGGCTCATCCGCTCTGCCAGGAACCCTTGCCCTTGCCTCGAAAGGCACCACCAACCACCACCAACACCACAGGCGATGCGCCCGGTTGACGCCACGGCCGCCCCGCAGCGGACGAAGTCCGTGAGCCGTGCCTACGGCGGTGTGCTGACCCACCGCCAGGTGCGTGAGCGCGTGATTCGCGCCTTCCTGATCGAGGAGATGAAGATCGTGAAGCGTGTGCTGCGCGGGAACCGCAAGCACTAGACACATTCACTCCAAGTGTTGTGTATACACTAACATCATCGCAACCCACATGGCATATCAAACATCGCTGGGGTGCGTCGGGCCGGGTCACATAGTCTGGGCGTCACTTAGTTGACGAGGAAAAAAACACAGAGGCAGCGGTGCGGACCCCAACTCCCACGGAACCCCCCCCCGTACTGTTTCGTCGCTCGCGGTGTCTTGTTTGCGTTGTTGCAGGGGGGGAGGTGCCTTCCAGGTGTTGGGTGGGCGGGTAATGAAGATGTCTCACGGCACCAACCAACCTCACAGGTTTGTTTCTTATTCTCTTTTCTTCGCAACACATCAGCACCATGGTGATGCGGGCACCCCTGTGGCGTGCTGTGCTGGCTGCTGGAGCAGCGGCTGCCCTTGTGGGGGCTGAGGTGCAGGGTGACAAGGCGCGGCCCGACTGGGACTACGACTACGACATTGTGGAAGGGGATGTGCAGGTGGAGCGGGGTCGTGACGGGAAGAGTCTCGGGGCGACACCGCTGACCAGGATGACACAGCTGTTCCCTGTGGGGCGGCCTGTGAACTACTACATCGCGTCCCCGATCAGCAGCAACGACAACCGGGTGTCTGCGGCAGTGCGTGACTGGGAGTCGAAGACGTGCATCCGGTTCAACAAGTGCAGGTCGGAGGGGTCGTGCCCGCGCCCGTACATCCGCTTCACCCAGGGGGGCGGGTGCAGCTCCCCGATCGGGCGTCGCGGGAACGGCGTCAACTCGGTGTCGATTGCGCGTGGGGGCGGTGTCGGGGCGACGATTCATGAGATAGATTAGTCAGGCAAACCGTGACATAGCTTGCAAGGCACCTGAGCTCATCCCGCTACGCGACGAGGCAGTGTCGTTGCTAGTCCGACTCAGGGGGTCGGGGGCGGAGGTCTCGCTACGGCATGTACTGAGACACTACAACAAGCAAGCCGACAGGCTGGCGAACAAGGCGGTCGAGGAGCTCGATATTGGGCAGAGCCGCGTGACATTGGGGAAGGGGGAGCCGGAGGCACCACGATAGCGGGTAGCTGTGTGGATGGCTGCGCCCTGGATAGGCCGCTCCATCCCAAACAAGTCGAAGGCCACAGCCTTGGACTGAGCCACGAACAGTCGCGCAAGGACCGTGACAGCTTCGTGCGCGTCGACCTGTCGCAGGTGCACCGTGGGATGGAGTTCAACTTCAACAAGAACAGCCGGACCGGGCGTGACATGGGGAAGTACGACTACGGTTCCATCATGCACTACGGGGCGTACGGGTTCGCCATCGGCCGCCGCCCTGTCATCACGGCACCGGCACCTATCGGGCAGCGCAACGGGCTGAGCCCGGTGGACGTGGCCACCATCCAGTTCATGTACAACGACTGTTCCACCACCTTCCGCCAGCCGAAGTGCCTTCCGTCGGTGGATACCCAGATCACGCACGTCCTGCAGCCGTCGCGTCGCTTTGAGGTCGACTTCAACGCGGTGTACGACCCTGCGCGCTCCATGCGTGTGTCGTACGGGCAGACGACTGCCAGCTCGGGGGTGCGGTTTGTGACACGCGACGGGACGACACTCCGCTACACGGGGTATGCTGAGATGCACTTCACCCCGACGCGTGCCATGGCGGGGCAGACCTTCACCCTGAGCGCAACCTTCACAGGGTCGGACGGGTCGGCAGCAACGTGCTCGGTGCGCGTGCGTGTGGCGGGCAGTGGCGGCGGCCCCTCGCCCCCGTCCCCCCCGATGCGCACCCCCCAGCCGCCGACCCCGCCGTCGCCCCCCACTTGGAGGACGCCCACCCCGCCCACCCGCCCGTCGCCCCCGACAGGTGGCGGTGCCTGCCGTGAGAGCAAGACCTTCGGGTTCAACGAGCTGGAGGACTTCATCGGTCTGGGGCAGCACGTGGCCTACACGGAGTACAACAAGCGGTGGGGCAAGGGCGCACTGATGATCCGGTTCTCGCACCGCACCGTCACAATCCCTGTCGGGTCGATGCAGCCTGCCCGGTTCAGCGTGTACACCCGTGTGGAGGACTCGAACGCGCAGGTGCGCTTCCGCCTCATCTCGTCCAGCGGTGCGATCGTTAACATGCTGCACGCCATTCGGGGCAACACCTACTTCAACACGTACGAGGGGCGGTCGTGGGGATCGTGGAACGGCGGCTCGAGCGTTGTGCGTCGGGCCACTTTCCAGAACATCGTGGCTGCCTTCGACTGGTCGTCCCGCCAGTTCAGCATCACCGTGGACGGCAGCCGCGTTGGTGGGGCCAGCCTGCCCAGCGGGTACAACGACATTGTGCGTGTCGAGATGTACGTCGGGAACAAGGCACCGGTGTACGTTGACGGCATGCAGCTGCTGTGCTAATCCGCAGTCAGAATCTAGTACTTTAGATGATGTGGTGGTGTCATCAAATGGTGCCCAGTTTGCTCTTCAACACAACCTTCAATAGATGCCAGCGTGCAGAGCCATCGGTCGTGCGCTTCGGTGCCACAGACCCATGTGTACCTAGAGCAAGCATGCTGCTAACAGTCTGCTTGCATGGGGCACTGTGTCATGTGATTCAGCACTGCTGCACGTATCGCTGGACTGCGCCGGTCCACTTTGAATCACACAATCAACCACCTCGCATGAGCTGCAGGGCCCGTGCAACACGGTGCATGCCCTGCAGTGGTGGACCTTGTGGCTTTTGCAATGAGACGGAATGCTCTGCTTTCTAAGCTATATGCACTCTTCACGCCCCCCCCCCCCCCCTGTGCAGCGCCCACCTCATGCACAGCACCCCTGTATCTCGGTGGATCACAGTAAGACGAACAACAACAGTGCCACCCGAAGAAGGAATCTTCGATCCCAACACAGGTGCGTGTCTGTGTGTGCAAACTTAATTCAATCAAACTGCGTCCGGGATTTAGGCCCTGGACTGCTGCAGCACAACCCCTCAACTCCCCCCCCCCGCCAACAGATATGATGCGGCACTATCAAAGCAGAGAGGGACCAGCTCTTTCTTATTCTCTTTTCATCCCCAGCATGTGGTTTGCCTTTTTCCACTCCGTTCCCAACTAATATTTCCCGTTGTGGCACACGACACGCGGTGTGCGTGCGGGACGTTGTGGATTTACCCCCTCTCTTCAGCTGCTGATATGTTGAATACCCGAGGAACCGCTTCTGGATGGTCACACAACCAACAAGGCGGACAGCACATCTGGTAAGATTCTACGATCGGCCTTGCTGTGAAGGGCAGCTTCTTGAACACCCGTTTGCACGGCACGTATGCCTTTCGGTAGGCATGTTCGTGACACACTGCAGAATGTTGTAGCCACCGGTTGTTTCTGTGGGGGGCACCAGCCCGCCACTCTCAGTTCGACTGTTATATTGTGCGTATGCTGCCTGCCAGTTTGGCAGGGCTTAGTTGCGGTCTTCCGGTAGCCAGACGGGAGACACCCGCACCCAACCCCTTGCCTTACGAACGGCCTGTACTTGCTTTTTTGGCCAGGGTTGCTAGGAGGGGGGGTGGCCATGGAGCCAAGCGGTGGTGTTGTTGGCCTGACAGCCACACCCCCCCCCTCTCTCCTCAAAAACCCACGCACTGTTTCATTCAGTTTTTCTCTTCCCTGTGCCCGGTGTGATTCAGAGAATGCAGGGCATCGGCATACAGTATCAGCGCTGGGGCAGGTGTGCCCATCCCACCCCGCCTCCCACCTCTTTTCCTCCCCTCCAGGTTTATGCAGCATTTTTTGTCTGGTTGTGATGTCTGTCGCCTCCCGACTGCGATTCACTTTGCCCTCCCTGCCAGCTTCCCCCTTCAAACCCACCCTGCTGGCGATGCTGGTGGTGGTGATGCTCCTGGCCTGAGTGCCCTCCGCTTTGCGCGACACCAGCTCCCACATACTTCTCTTGTGGGCGGTGCATTCCCAGTCCCACGACAGGGTCCCACCTCTCGGCACAAGGTATGGCTTGTCCGCTCTCTGGAGTGCAATGAGCGCAATGTCCCCGCCTGTCCCTTGGCAGCACAGTGAACCCCGTCTGCCCCTCCAGGCCCCTCCACCTGCAGCATTGTCTTCCTGTCGGTGAGGAGCAAGTGCAGCAGCACCTCTCTCGTCACACCCCGACGCACAGAATTTCCGAGGGTGATCCCTTCGGAATGTGCGCATCCCGCCCAACCCTGCACGGCTTCAGCTCGACGAACTCCATTTCAGGAAATTTGTCTTGATACGACAGGACTGTCGTGTCGGTCGATTGCTTTCTCGGCTGCCCTTTCTCGGTTGTTCACTCACGTCTTATCCCCTTCCGATCAGTTCGGATTACACCCGCCACACCTGCAGGGACACCCTTGACGGCATCAGGGGCGTGGGTTGGCGGACGGGCTTCATTTCCACCGTTTTTGCGGCTTTTCAGCCCGGAGGGCGTGAACAGCCCCCGCCAGCCAGACACCACCTCCCCTCGCAGGCCCAGGCCTGAGGTGTGCCGCAGCCATGTCCGATGCTGGCGAGAACCCCTTCAAGAAGATGATGCGCAAGTCCCCCAGCCCGGTGGGGCAGCCGCCGAGCGCCTCCCCCTCGACGCAGCAGGCCACGCGCGCCGCCACCCCGCTCCCCGAGACACCTGGCGTGTCGGGGAACCTGAAGGCCTCCTTCGAGCGGGCTCCCAGGAGCCCTGCAGGGTCACCACCGGTGTCACGCAAGTCATCTATCAACATGGTGAAGACGCCCCTCACGGCTGGACGCCTCCCGAGCAACGCGGGGCAGACCCCAAAGGGGGATGCCGACCTCGAGCAGACCATGCGCAGCATGGCTGAGAGCATCAGTGCCGTGTCCAACCCGGGGGCGGCTGACGCCGCCCCGGCGCGCTCCGTCGTGTCAGGCAGCACGGCGGGTGACGAACACCGCACATCAACCCCTGTTGGGGATGACACCACGAGCCAGTCCCCAGGCGTGACATTCGATGAGCCTCAGGCGGATCCGGCGCCGGTGTCTGTGGCGCTGTCGCCGGAGGATCGTCTGGTGGAGCTGGAGTCCCTGCTGGCGACGCGGGAAAGGGAGCTGCATCTGTCGCGGGAGCAGGTGAACAGCTTGCAGAGGCTTGCCGCAAATTCATCCCACGATGCGAAGATCAAGATGCTGAGCGATGAGCGGGCGAAGCTGGCGGCGCGTGTGAAGGAGGTGGAGACGAAGCTGACGAAGGAGGTCGAGAAGTGGAAGAAGGAGGCAAAGGCGCGCGAGAAGGAGGTTGCCGAGCTGAAGTCGCGTGAGAAGGATCGGAGGTCGCGCGAGCAGGTGGAGTCGCGGAAGAGCATGTCCCGTGCGGAGGCTGAGGCGCTCGCCGTCAGCCAGGTTGCCATTCAGGAGCTCAACACGAAACACTCCGCCATGCAGAAGGCAATGGCGGAGAAGGATGCCGAAGTTGTTTCCCTTCAGAAGCAGCTGAAACGTGCGCACGACGCCATCGAGCACGGCGCCACTGTGGGGTACAACAACGAGGTGAAGCTTCACCAGGCACGGTCAGCCCTGCACGCCATCATGTCTGAGGTTTCCCTCGCCGCATCCCCTGCAAGGGAGAGGCAGCCGCAGACACCTTCTTCCGACTCTCCCATGCCCCAGGTGCAGCAGGTGCCGCAGCATCTGCAGCAGGTGCACCACGGGCACAGCCCAACCCCGCATGCATCCGCTGCCTCACCTCCGCGTTATGTATTCAACTACTCGCTGCGCGGGGAGAGCGCTTCGCCGCACCACCGGTGAAAACCCTCTTCCTAAGCTTCAGGTCACTGGTGGTGTGTGCGTGGGTCAGTGGGCATAGCGTATCACATCAAGAGCAGCAGGTGATCCGTGTGATTTGCACCACGATGAAAAGGTGGCAATGGAGTGGCGATATCGTAGTTCGCTCGCTGCGACCTGTGCTGTGTCAACAAAGGCTGGAAGTGGCTGTCTTGCATCTGATGGGGGTTGCACTGATGGATGTTGTGGGGGGAGGGGGTGGGGGGGTGGGGTGTTCCGTTTCACGATATCAAGTTCCTAAGAATCCTGTTGTGAGACAATATCGGTGGCAGCTGGTTTGGGGGGGGGGGGTGGGTGGGTGGTGGCAAACACAGCCCAGCTTGCCTTGTTGCTTTGTTGCCATGGCTAGGGCTGTGCGTACAGACACCCAACCTTCATCAGGTAAAAATGGAGGGAGCCTTGTGGGGTTTAGCCACCCGGGGTGTGGCCCACACGCAAAACGTTATTTCCGATATCACAGACGCCGTCGTTTGAAAGGATATTGTGACTAGTTACGAGCGACGAGGCGTGAGCGAAGTCGCAAAGTAACGAAGGAAGTCGTACAACTGAGCCTTTTGGATTTAGCACCTTCATGTCACTTCACAGGGCTTCAACACAGCCTTGGGACACCACATTGCGCGCTCGACAAAGAAAGTTGGTCCAGGGCTGGTACTAACAGTTGCTGGACAGGGTGCTGACCCAGAAAGCCGACGAAGTACGGCTTATATTTTCTCTCGATCTTGTGTCCACACACACACACACCCTCGCCCTGTTTCGCCATCCCATTTTAGGAATTTGTTGTATTCGCACCCCTTGGTGCCCCCCCTGTCCACCAGCCTCTCTTTGTTCTGTACTGTCTTGTTTTTTTTAGGCGGATGTATTTATCTGAGGCAAGCGGGCTGTACCTTTTGTACACCTTGTAATGACACACCCCTTGTCGTCCCCCCGTGACAGCCCCACACGCCCTTGCCTCATGCCGTGCCCGTGATGTATCGTGTTCTCTTGTCCTGCCAGGCTGCAAAGATCTGGCCTGTGGTCGGCGGGCCAGGGTCGGGGCCTTGTCCGGTTCCAACCAACAAATGTTTTGTCGGGCTGCAATGCGCTGCCCTGGGATCGCCAGCTCCAAATAGCTCAGGGCAGGTCCGCTATGTGTCTTCTTGACAGTTCAACGAAGCCAACTGGGGACGCTTTCTATGCCATGAGCTGGATCTTGAGACCTCCACCACTCCATCAGGCTGGGAGGCCGTGTGCACAGTGGGGTCTGCATTCCAGCGAATTCCTGCGACGTGGCAGTCGTTGGTTTTGTCGTCTCGTTTTGCTGCCACTTCAGAAGCCCATCAGAGGCACAGATGGCTCTCCCATCAGCTCTGAGCGACGAAGCGCTGCGAAGAGTCGCAAACACGTTGAAGGAACTCGGACAAAATCACATCTGTGTGATTCCGTTTTGAGATCATATATCCCGCATAAGCGGTACTAGTAGATTTTTTTTGCCAGTTCTAGTTCCGGTTCTGTGACTGAGTGCAGTCCCTTTCTTTGGATGCATTGCTATGCGTGCCCCAGCACTGCGGCCCGAACAGATTTCATGCGCTGCCGAGGGATTAGCGGATGGGGTGGTGATGTGTTTAGACCCCCCGCCCCCTCCCCCCCTTACCCACAAGAGGCTCCTCAGACAGACCCACGGTGTGTGGGTGTGCTATATATATAACCACCCCCCGAGGGAGGTGCGTGGGCCGGTGGCAACGTTACCAGCCCCCCTACGCCCGGGCGGCAGTTTCACTGCCGCGTGGGGTCTCCTATCCAGATCTGAGAACCCCCCCCCCCTAGGGCTAAGTTGGCATGATACGCGTTTCAGAGCACATTTTTGGCGGGGGCGATACGTGATACGTATCCGATACGGCAACGGCGCTGATACGGCAGGCGTGCCCCGTGCCCCTTTCTAGACACGTATCCGATACGGCGTCCGGATAAGGTGTTCAGTGATCTCGTTGGTTCAGTCCGATATCTTGGTAGGGCAGGCCTGACCCACTTGCCCTACCAGAATATTTCTGATCTGCCCCCGCCCCCTGGGCCCCACTGGGGCCCAGTGAGCAGGGCTATTCCGGACTATTGACCCAATGACCCACCGAATTTGGTCAGGTGCTTGACATGTCATGGACGATATGTCAGCCTGAGAACATACATTCACTACCGTGGCCTCCGGCGGCTGGGGGGCTCCGCCCCCCAGACCTCCCGAAAGGCGATCTGCTGGCTCCTGGGTATGAGGACCGAAAACACTGACCCCATACAGTGATACGCGAGACGCGAATCGTGATACGTGATACGTATCTGATACGCGATACGTATCACGTATCACGCCAACTTAGCCCTAGGGGGGGGTCACTGGGGGGGACAAACCCCAAAATTCCACTTTCCCTCGGAGGGCATTTTTGGGTCAAAAAAATATGAAAAACCGGTCCAGAATGTGTCGGAACCCGGATATACCCCCACTACAACATGATCTGTGGCCTTGTTACCCTCTCAGACCCCATCCTAATTTTCCGTCCCAGAACTTGTACCTAGCCCACCCCCCGTGAGCAAGGTCTCATCGCGATCAACATGCAATGGGCCAAGAATAGCTCTGTTTCACCCTTCAAAGCTGCCGAGAAGTTCCTGTGGAGTCGATCGGAACAGCGGTGCAAGCCCTGATGTGAGATGGCGGCGCCGCAGGTCGCAGATCTCGCACAGGAAGGTACGTACCGGTTGTTGTACCGGAAGCACACCGTGGTGAAGGTGCAGAGTGGCCCGGTTGCCGTGTACGAACACGTACCCCACTGCAGCGCTCGTACTCTCGTGCTGACGCGAGCCGAGGTCGGTGTGGATCGACCTCAAACAGGTGTGGAGCACGACTGGCTGGGGGGTCTCCTCTCATCAATGGTAGTACAGCTGATCAGCCGCTTTCGAGGTGTACAGCCTCAACGGTGACTGCACTCGCACAGCTCAACACAAGCGGAATAGTGAATGAAACTGAGAGGGGAAATTCTCCTGACCCTCGGCAGAGGATGTGTGCGCATTTGTGAAGCGACCGCGTCCCCAAACAACTGCTCAGGAAGCGTTCCCGGAAATACCGAGCCCACAAACAGGGCGAGACCCGCAGCTTCCTGGGAAGGAAACGGAGTGCTGAATTGATGGATCTCGCCGAGGAGAGCGGGCTCCACCAGTATGAATTCACCATCCTTGAGCTCCAGAAGAACCTCCTGGGCGATATGCATGCGGAACTGGATACAATGCCTCTTCCCAGTGGTTGTGGTCAAAAATGACGAAGCTACGCTACTTCCCTGAGGTACAAGTTCTGGTACAAAAATTAAAATGGGCGAAAAATGCCTTCCTGGGTGTCAGAAACCACCGAAATGGGCCTAAAACCTGTTTTCCACCACATATCGGCCAACAGATACCCAAAAAGAGGCTCTCCGGGGGTAGGAATGGGGGTGTTGGAAAAATTGCCGTTTGTCTACCACTTTTCCTTAACAGTGACCCCCCCCCCCCCCTACCCCCCCCCCCCCAGCAGGGCTGTAAATAAGGTTTGGGGGTCAGGAGTCGGGAGTCGGGAGTCGGTTATTTACAGTCACCTAAGGTACCTGGGGTGGGGGGCTGGGGGGGACGGGCGGTCTCAAACCCTACTCAATCCTGCACGCATCCTGTAGTACGGCCACCTCTGCCGTGGAGAGTCCCATGGACCCTCCAGCAGTCGCCCACCATTCGGTCAGGGCGGACTGACTCGGCGCTTGCGGGGTCTTCCCGCGTGCGAGGTGGTCCGCGAAGAAGCACGCGACGCACAGCGCCATGTTGGCTGTCCCAGCCAACCCCCCACTTCGCCCGCAGCGCCCCACACGCTGCGAGCACCTCACTCACGGCAGCAGTATTTGGCTGCATAGCTCTCAGTATTTCCCGTGCATGCAGCGCATGCATCCACAAATTTTGTGGATGCATCCACACACAGCCTGGAGCTCCGAAGCCCTGCATGCAGGCCTGCCTGCAGTGGATGAATGCCTGTATGCCAAATCGAAAATCCATTTTTTGACATTTTCGGGCATCCCTGGATGCCGTGGATGCATGCATGGATGCATCCACACCATCCACGGCCCCACTGAGAGCTATGTTGGCTGTGAGTCAAACACTACTGCCTCTACCTGAGGCATGTTGTGTCGCAACAGTTGCGTCACATGTGTGACGCATCTGTGTGGAGTGTGTGTGGTTGTGCACGTGTGCGCTGCGGTATGCTCAACCGCCTGATGGGGGCGGAACACAACTCTTCTTGGGAGCTGCCAGGATCTGGCAAAAGGGGCGGGAAAGGGGCGCCGTATTCACAGCAGTGGTTTGGCAATGAACTCACCCCAGTTCAGAGACCGGTAATGAAGAAGATGACTGGGAGGCACACACCATGTCCCACCCAGCGGGACCCCCACACCCCCACCCACCCATCGGGACCCCCCCTCCTCGGGTGTTCCAAAAACCCTTTCTTTTGAATATTTGGAGTCTGTGCGGATCGCAGTGGGGTCATTTTGGCCATGGGGTGCCTAATACCGCACATTCCCTAAGGGAAGCAAGGCAACCCTCCCAATCCCAAAAAATCCGGCGCGAGTCGGGAGTCGGGAGTCGGCCTTATTTACACCCCTGCCCCCCAGCAGCGACAACGGGGGGAGGGGGTGAAGGGCTGGGGTTCTTACACCCATCCCCCTCTCTACCTTACCATTCCTAACGCAGCAGCAATTGACAGCGCTCACCCCCCTCCCCCCACCACCCTGCCTACGCCTGTGCGTCAATCTTTCATGCTGTGGTCGTGTGGCGACACACTAGATGTGATGCGCACAGTGCAAAAACCCCACACATGCTGCGGTGATTCTTCATGCCATCCACACTTCACAGGAGCCCCGCCGGTGGCGGGTGGTGTTGGTGCCATGCAGACGCGCTGCTGTGCGCACTGCGGCAAGCGGGGCATCATGATCTTCGCAGCCAGGTGCCCGCAGTGCGGCGGGGCAGACATCAGCGTTGTGGAGCGGGATGGGCACCGCATCACACCCGCATCTCCCTTTGCGGATCACAGCGGCTGCAGGGAGACCAGCCCACGCAGGAGCCACCCGCAGTACGCCTACCGGGATGGGCAGACGCACGCACGCACCCACACACCGCGCAAGATGCGGATCGGCACCGAGGTGCTCAGTGCCCTCGGGAGGCGGGGCGGCGGTGTGGAGGAGACCTGGCAGGATGGCCACGGAGGTGTGCAGGAGGCGCCGCGCACAGTGTCGCCACGGCGCAACCTCATGCTGGCGTACGCTGAGGCGACACCCCATGCTGCGCACAGCGGGGAGCACCCTGCGCCACCTGTGGGCAGCTGCGCGCCGGGGGTGCGGCGGACACAGTATTCCCCGCCTCCACCGGGGTCGGCGGGGCGGGTGCATGTGACGCACGCACTGGCGCCTGTGTTCGCGCAGGGTGCAGGGGCGCAGGGGGTGGCGGGGGTGGGGGTGGGGGGGGTGGTGGAGCCCAGGGGCCTGTCGCCGCCCAGGTCGCGGAATGTGCCTGTGGCAGGGTTTGTGGGGGTAGCGCAGAGCCGTGGTGCTGCCGCGCGGCTGCCGGAGACGTTTAAAGGCGGCGTGAAGTGTTCGCGGTCGGTGTCACCGGAGAGGCCTTCGGGTGCGGCGATCGGGCCTGTGCTGGTTCCGAATCCGCGCGAGAGACGGAACAACAAGGTCTCAACAACCACGCGCCTTCTTGTTTACGATCACACTCTCGGGCGACCTGTTCAAGCAGGGGAGTTGAATACAGGGCACATGCATCAGGTGCCGCTCATCGTGTAAGTGTGTTTAGAATCTTGCCTGTGTTGCTGTATTGTACGTAGAGTAGAGGATGTCAGGGTGTTATAGGACAGTGATCGGCCTGATGTGGGGTTCTCCTTGTAGTTGGCATATGGCTTGATTGCTGTGGGGCGGAAACTACATTTTTATGGGCCAACACATGGGCCTCCTGCAATGGCGGAGGAAGGGAGGTATGCAGGAAACCGGTCCGATTGGGTTTACGCCACGGTGCCGTGCTGCAATGCAGAGCCATCCCGCGAATTCACATGTTGGGGTGTGCGTTACACATGTGTACCACTCACCCCCCCCCCCCTTCGCCCATTCACCACCACCAGTTTCACTTCGCCTTTTACACACAAAATGCCTTTCAAGTCGATCGAGCCGGAGACGGTTGACAAGGACCGCTCCGAGAAGATGAAGGAGATCGCCGCCAAGAAGAAGAACGCTGTCCGCCTCGCCGTGAAGGCAATCAAGGACAAGGAGAAGGAGAAGCGTCAGGAGAGGCGCGAGAAGAAGGCGGAGAAGAAGGCCGCAGCTGAGAAGGCGGCCAAGAAGGGCAAGAAGAAGACGACGAAGACGACGAAGACGACGAAGAAGGCTGGTAAGAAGGGGGCGAAGAAGGGTTCCAAGTAAGCACGGTGATTGCCGTGTGTCTTGGCAGCTCCTCGGAGCTTGTCCAAACCCTCTGAGTTTGCTGTATTGTCTTTTGCTGTGTGTTGTGTGTATTGCGTGCAGCCTCGTGCTGCCCGTGGCGGGACTCCCTGCCAGAGTGTGGCTGAGTGTCGGCCTGACAGCAGACCTAGATTCGACGGAGGACCCACGCCCACACCCCTTTTGCCGTGCTTCCAGACGCCCTGCTGCCTGCTGCATTTAATCCTGTACAATTCACACCACCTTCATCACCAGTTTCACTTCGCCTCCTTTTACACACAAAATGCCGTTCAAGTCGATCGAGCCGGAGACGGTTGACAAGGACCGCTCCGAGAAGATGAAGGAGATCGCCGCCAAGAAGAAGAACGCTGTCCGCCTCGCCGTGAAGGCGATCAAGGACAAGGAGAAGGAGAAGCGTCAGGAGAGGCGTGAGAAGAAGGCGGAGAAGAAGGCCGCAGCTGAGAAGGCGGCCAAGAAGGGCAAGAAGAAGACGACGAAGACGACGAAGAAGGCTGGTAAGAAGGGGGCGAAGAAGGGTTCCAAGTAAGCACGGTGATTGCCGTGTGTCTTGGCAGCTCCTCGGAGCTTGTTCAAACCCTCTGAGTTTGCTGTATTGTCTTTTGCTGTGTGTTGTGTGTATTGCGTGCAGCCTCGTGCTGCCCGTGGCGGGACTCCCTGCCAGAGTGTGGCTGAGTGTCGGCCTGACAGCAGACCTAGATTCGACGGAGGACCCACGCCCGCACCCTTTTGCCGTGCTTCCAGACGCCCTGTTGCCTGCCCCCTACTCCCCATGATTACGTCCCTATCCAAGCGCCAATATCGGGTCCAAGGGGACTTAAGCCCACCTGTTTTGTTCCGAGGGAATACATGAGACCCCACTATGACCTCAATGGCGTCAGTTTGCGCCAGGGCGATGTTCTCATCGTCAACCAGCGCTCGCCAGTGTTCTCCCGATGGCGAGTTTGGGGGCGAAAGTCGCCATTTGTAGTTTTCCCCTCGAAAACCCGATGGCGAGTTTCGTCGTTATTTTTTTGGGAGGTGGATTTTTTCACAGATTTTAGACGGTTTTCCCACTCCTCGACCTGCACAACTTCCCAACAACGAGCGTCTCTGGGTTCGTGCCCCACTACGAACCGCGATTGACCCAAAGAGTCCAAGAGCGCGAAGGAGAAGGCCAGATGTTCGCTACCGTGGCCTCCGGCGGCTGGGGGGCCTAAGACCCCCCTGTGCTGTGCACCTGTCGAGTGTGTGTGTCATGCATTCCCACTTGCCATGGTACATTTGGTGAACCGTGGCAAGTGGGAAACGGCACAACACCAGGAGTGCGACATGGTCGTGAGTGAAGACGGATCCCTGCACAATGAAGTCTGCCCGACTTCCTCGTTGTCCACTCACACCGCACACTGCAGAGCGTATCCATCAGAACGAATGGTGTTGCGGATATACTCGTGCATTGCGTGAGGCGCTCGCGCGAGAAGCGCGCGAGCAAAGTTTTTTATCACCCTTTTTTCCGGATCAAAACTCGCCATCATATTTTTCCCGGAGTGGCGAATCGGGAGAACACTGGCGCTCGCAATTCAACAACTCATTTCATCTTCTTCAGTGAACTGCAGCCAAAAATGAAGTACATCGCAGTACATGTACATCGCTTGCAAGACAGAGCGAGGTACAGTGAATCGACCACTTCAGGTGTGTATGGAGGGAGGCCGTTGTGCACTGGTGACCACCGGTCACGAGTGGGATGACCTGCTCGTATGCCCCTCTGTACTGCCCACCGACATCAGCAGGGTGCTAGGTGGTCGCCTAACACCCCCACCAAATCCAGCCCAACCTTTCGCACTGCAGGCCTTAGTACCCAGTAAAATCCTTGTAATTGTCCGCCCCGAGGTGGACAATTACGAGGGACGTTCCAAAATATTTACGGTTACGAGATGTATATGTAAGGATACATGATGTCATGTAACTAATAACATGACAGCATGTAATCACTTTTATCATGTAACATTACATGTAGTTCATCACGTCATGTCACTTGCTTCAGCGTCGTGTGGATATCTGGAGGGGGGGGGGACCCGGGGGGTTGTAGTCCCTGTCGTTCAATCCGCTTTGTGTACAACTCACACCACCTTCATCACCAGTTTCACTTCGCCCTTTACACACAAAATGCCGTTCAAGTCGATCGAGCCGGAGACGGTTGACAAGGACCGCTCCGAGAAGATGAAGGAGATTGCCGCCAAGAAGAAGAACGCTGTCCGCCTCGCCGTGAAGGCAATCAAGGACAAGGAGAAGGAGAAGCGTCAGGAGAGGCGTGAGAAGAAGGCGGAGAAGAAGGCTGCGGCTGAGAAGGCGGCCAAGAAGGGCAAGAAGAAGACGACGAAGACGACGAAGAAGGCTGGTAAGAAGGGGGCGAAGAAGGGTTCCAAGTAAGCACGGTGACTGCTGTGTGTCTTGGCAGCTCCTCGGAGCTTGTCCAAACCCTCTGAGTTTGCTGTATTGTCTTTTGCTGTGTGTTGTGTGTATTGCGTGCAGCCTCGTGCTGCCCGTGGCGGGACTCCCTGCCAGAGTGTGGCTGAGTGTCGGCCTGACAGCAGACCTAGATTCGACGGAGGACCCACGCCCGCACCCCTTTCCAGATGCCCCGTTGCCTGCTGTTTTCCATCCGCTTTGTGTACAATTCACACCACCTTCATCACCAGTTTCACTTCGCCCTTTACACACAAAATGCCTTTCAAGTCGATCGAGCCGGAGAAGGTTGACAAGGACCGCTCCGAGAAGATGAAGGAGATTGCCGCCAAGAAGAAGAACGCTGTCCGCCTCGCCGTGAAGGCGATCAAGGACAAGGAGAAGGAGAAGCGTCAGGAGAGGCGCGAGAAGAAGGCGGAGAAGAAGGCCGCAGCTGAGAAGGCGGCCAAGAAGGGCAAGAAGAAGACGACGAAGACGACGAAGAAGGCTGGTAAGAAGGGGGCGAAGAAGGGTTCCAAGTAAGCACGGTGATTGCTGTGTGTCTTGGCAGCTCCTCGGAGCTTGTCCAAACCCTCTGAGTTTGCTGTATTGTCTTTTGCTGTGTGTTGTGTGTATTGCGTGCAGCCTCGTGCTGCCCGTGGCGGGACTCCCTGCCAGAGTGTGGCTGAGTGTCGGCCTGACAGCAGACCTAGATTCGACGGAGGACCCACGCCCGCACCCCTTTTGCCGTGCTTCCAGACGCCCTGTTGCCTGCTGCATTCAATCCGTTTTTGCGTACAACTCACACCACCTTCATCACCAGTTTCACTTCGCCCTTTACACACAAAATGCCGTTCAAGTCGATCGAGCCGGAGACGGTTGACAAGGACCGCTCCGAGAAGATGAAGGAGATTGCCGCCAAGAAGAAGAACGCTGTCCGCCTCGCCGTGAAGGCAATCAAGGACAAGGAGAAGGAGAAGCGTCATGAGAGGCGTGAGAAGAAGGCGGAGAAGAAGGCCGCGGCTGAGAAGGCGGCCAAGAAGGGCAAGAAGAAGACGACGAAGACGACCAAGAAGGCTGGTAAGAAGGGGGCGAAGAAGGGTTCCAAGTAAGCACGGTGACTGCTGTGTGTCTTGGCAGCTCCTCGGAGCTTGTCCAAACCCTCTGAGTTTGCTGTATTGTCTTTTGCTGTGTGTTGTGTGTATTGCGTGCAGCCTCGTGCTGCCCGTGGCGGGACTCCCTGCCAGAGTGTTCTCTGTTCTCTTGAGGCTGGGCCCCCCACTGCCCTTGCCACGACTGACCCACAGAACCACCCCTCGGGATCGAACTGCGAGGCCGCCCCTCCCCCTCCCGCTCCTCACTACCCCCCTTTCTTCTTTCGAACGCGTTCTCAAGATATTTGCTTGTCACAGCGAAATCACCGCAGTGTGTTTTGAGAGCGCATCACAAATCCACCTCTTCGCAGCAACGCCCTTCATAGGGGCCAATACACTGCCGTCCACACAAACACAAACCGGGCTCTTTTTGGCATCTGCACCGGGCCGCTGCGCCAGCGACACACGCCTGCACCACAGGACACCACCTCCGCACCCTGCCCAGGGGCTATGGCGGAGGCGGAATGGAAGGCCATGTGGGAGCTCTTTGATCGCCCCCCTCGGCAGGGCCGTCTTCCCATTGCAAAGGTGCGCCACTGCGTGAGGGGGCTGGGGCGGCAGTACCTCAATAGCGAGCTCGACGCCTTGCTGGGCAACGGCGAGTCAATCACCTACGACGAGTACGTGGAGGCACTGCGCAAGCCGTACACCGAGCCTGAGTGCACGCTTGTTTCTGCATTCCGTGCCTTCGATGGGAAGGAAAGCGGCACCATTACAGACCAGCAGCTGACAAAAGGTATGCGTCTACCCATCTTACCTCTGTGCGTCACTGGATCTCAGATACAAACTGCATAATGAGTGATGGGAGATCATCATTGTGATTCCTTTAGGGCCCTCGCTACCTGTCACAGCTTGTCACAGCTCGTCAGCCAGTGAGGGAAGTAGGCCGTGGCTCACTTCTTCTCACTCAGTCACATCTGGTAGCGAGGGCCCCCTTCTACTTCTATTTCAATACCTCCCCGGGACCCCCGCCGGGAGGCAGTGGGTGTCATTCTGGTGCATCCCTGATCCCAAAACGCCTGCACCACCGTACAGCGCTCACCGATGGGGCCGAGCCGATGAACGACGATGAGGTGCAGGCAGCAACACAGGATATCGACATGCGTATGCAACCTGCGGCTTGCTGCCCTGTAAACCCACAGGTTTTGAGGCGTTTGGCTTTTGACCCCTACACACCCCACCACCACCACCACCACACAGCCAAAGGGTCCATCGCTATCGATGACCTTGTGGCGGCACTTGAAGAACGCAACCTACACCCAGACCTGGAGGAGCTCCTGAAGCTGGCACGCTGAGGCTGGGGATCCGACGCTGCTGCTGCTGGGGGGGCTGATCCTCCTCAGTGCGCAGATTGGCTCCCTCCTGATCGGTGTCTGCCTTCTTCTGCTCAGCCTGGCCTGGCCATGCGGGCTGGCTGTGCCCAGGGATGGGGTTGTGGCTGCGTTGACATCCACTTTGGACATATCGCACAGGCTGCTGCTGGTGAAGCAGCAGTCGGCGTGCTTGCCCCTGCTCCCCGTGGTCCGTGTGGCAGTGAGGTGGCAGGGGGTGCCACTGTCGTGGCACCGCCAACCCGCTCCGGAGTAGAGGGTGCGGTGGTGGTGTGGAGAACCGGGTGGCTTTCGGAGTGGTACGCAGCAGGTTTGCCGGTGCCTCAGCCATTCGTTTGGTGTTGTGGAGAGAGGTCTTTTTTGAGCTCACACCGGCAGGAACCTGTGCCAGTGCGCACCCTTGCAGGGGTTGCAGGAGAGGGGGTCACTGTGTGCCACTGTAAGTTGGTGCCAGGGAGTGTTCTCGCGAATACCCCCAGCGCTTCTCACAAAGCAGCTGTCACATTGGCACAGAGCAAAGGGGGCCCGCTGTGTGTTGTCCTACTCTCGTCTGGTTCCGAGCGACGAAGCGCAGTGGGTTCGTAAGTGACGAAGGTGTGAGGCCCTGAGGCAGCAATAAGAAGTACGGAGCTGGTTGTGACACCGCTATCAAGTGAATTGGACATAATCCTGCCATGGCGTATGGCAAGCCCTTCTATTGCCTTCAACACACGTTTTCAACTGCCGTGTAGGTGTGGTCGATAGGCATTCAACTACTTCTTCTGCACTTTCGTGCGAAGTGCATCCAATGTGCACATCCCCCTGCCGGCTTCTTACCTGTGGCCGTCCTTCAAAAATAGAACAGATAGACCAGGGCCTTGTGGTTCACATGCATGTCTTGCTTTTGTACCTCTGTAGTTGACAACATGTGAGTGTGTGCGCCGTGCACATTGTTGTAAAGTGCTGTTGGGGAGGGGGTGAGGGGCTGTGGGCTTGTCGTGTCGGGGGTCACCCACCAAGCTTTTCACCAAGCGTGTGCCAATGGCCGTTGCCAGCATTCGGAGTGCCGCCATGGCGGGCAGCAGGGCTGGCAGTGGCAGGCAGACACCCCCACCGCCCCATCGCCTGAACAACCCCCACGTTTCATCATGACATCACTGCACACGCTGTCCGGTAGCCTGCTGCCATTCGGACTTCCCCTGTGCGAGGCCCTGGAGTGCGCCACCTACACACCCTGCAGGGTCGGGGGGAGGCCGTTGAGCCGTACACAAGCTTCACAATGTGCAAGAAACTGCGTTCTGTACGCCAGGTGGCTGAGCGGAAGCCAGAGGTGGGTGCGCTAGGAAACACAAGAACAGTTGTGAGGGAGTTCAATCGCAAAATGACGCGGGTCCGGCCGATGCCACAGTTGGCGGTCAATGCAGGCATCATAGAACGAGTGCGGTACAACTATAATTGGTGGATGCACGTTTTCGAGAAGCACAACAAGCAGGTCCAGAAGGGCGAGATGAACTATCTGTACTCCATTCACTGGATCTACTTGCATGCAGCGGCAGCTATTGCTGTGACATTAGCCTACATGTACGGGAGCTGGGTAGCCTACAACGAGGACATGGTCCGGAAACCTGCCCTGGACGAGCGGAGGAAGGATTTCGACCCCTTTGAGGCGAATGCGGACACATTCGAAGGTGCGCTGGATGAGGAGCCGGTTTACGTGGATGTGAAGTCCCTCCGGAAAGATTCGTCCTTCTCAGCCAGAGGGAGTTAGCAGCCCTGTGCCAGGCATAGGATGTCTGTGTCCGGGTCTCGTCCGTGCAGGGTGGCGCTGGGTGCGGTGTGCATCACTGCAAAAGGGGTTATGTCTGGGAGTAACTTGTCTGCCTTCGGCTCACCCTTGTGCAACGCGTGACGGCCTCGTGCGGGTGGCAGCTCGGTCACGAAGAGGGACAGACGGGGAGGGTGCGTGGTGGCTCCTTAGAGTCCTTGGGGTGGGGCTGGGTCCTGCTTGCCGAGTACATTGCTGTGGACTAGGAGGGGCAAGGGATATGGGCGAAGCGCGCGCATTGCCTCCAGTGGAGCGGCCCGGGTCATGCTTGTCTGGTGCAGTGGTTGTTGCACCCTTGCGTCTGCCACGTCACCACGCCACACACAATTTCTTTCTGATACTCATCCGCCGGAAGCGGGCTGTGCTAATGGCGAATGCCCTGCACACACGCCAACCACACATGCAACATGAGCCTTTTTGTTTAGTGTAGGAACCCGTGTGTGCACCTCCGCATACACACACCACACACCACACACATCCCTGCAGGGTTATCAGAGACCTTTCAGGCGAGGCAGCGAAGATGTCGGTGTTCGGGGATGACCCGGCCTGGCGCGACTCGGACATGTCGGAGGCCGCAACGAACGTGCTCCTCGTGATCGCGCCCCTGCTCGGGCTGCTGTTCGCGGTGTACAACACGCTGGCGGTGCGCAAGGTGCGCGTGCTGAAGGACCACGAGTTCCAGGACGCGACGGAGCACACAGGCCTGATGAACGAGGGTCTGGGTGACAGCGCGCGCGAGGGGATGAAGAACATCGAGGAGATCTCGGAGCTGATCACAAACGGGGCGAAGGCGTTCCTGTGGGCGGAGTACCAGTACATGGCGGTGTTCGTCGTGGTGTTCTCTGTGGTGATTGTGATCCTGATCGGTGCGGCCGGGGGCGACAACGCGTGGCGCAACGGCGGTCTGTCCGCGGTGGCTTTCGTGGTGGGGTGCCTGACGTCGATCATCTCCGGGTACATTGGGATGCGGATCGCGGTGTACACGAACAGCCGTACGGCGCTGCAGGCGTGGGGCTTCTGGACGGGGCACGTGCGGGCCAGTGACCGGTCGGCGTGCTACACGAACGCGTTCCGGACGGCGTTCCAGGGCGGGTGCGTGATGGGGTTCTCGCTGGTGTCGCTGGGGCTGCTGTCTCTGTTCGTGCTGATCCACATCTTCAAGGCGGCGCTCGGGTCGAACAGCATCGACGACCGTGACGACCGGATCCAGCTGTTCGAGTGCATTGCGGCCTTCGGGCTCGGCGGGTCGTCCATCGCGTGCTTCGGGCGTGTTGGCGGCGGTATCTTCACGAAGGCGGCGGACGTGGGTGCGGACCTGGTCGGGAAGGTGGTGCAGGGGCTGCCGGAGGACTCTCCCGAAAACCCCGGTGTGATTGCGGACTGCATCGGCGACAACGTGGGTGACATCGCGGGGATGGGCAGCGACCTGTTCGGGTCCTTCGGGGAGGCGACGTGCGCGGCGCTTGTCCTGGCGGCATACAGCAAGACCATGTGCCACAACTGGTCGGCCATGATGTACCCGCTGCTGATCACGGCGGTGGGGATCCTGGTGTGCATTGCGACGTCGATGTTCGTGATCGCCGGGGTGCCGAAGCTGGGGGCCGTGCACGGGAAGGCGGACATCGAGCCGGTGCTGAAGTACCAGCTGATCATCTCGACGGTGCTGATGACGGCGGCGGCGTACCCGCTGACGGCGACTGCACTGCCGTCGAAGTTCGAGGTGTCGACGCTCTCGGACGCCGGCAAGATGGAGGTGCACAACTACGAGGCGTACCTGTGCGTCATCACGGGGCTGTGGTGCGGGCTCATCATCGGGCTGACAACGGAGTACTACACGTCGAACGCGCACACGCCCGTGCAGGAGCTGGCGGACGCGTGCGTGACGGGGGCGGCGACGAACGTGATTGGTGGGCTGGCCGTCGGGTACGTGAGCGCCATCATCCCGATCTTCGCGATGGCGGTGACGGTGTACCTCTCCTTCAACATGTGCCTGATGTACGGGATTGCGCTTGCGGCGCTCGGGATCCTGTCGACCATGGCGACGGGGCTGACGATTGACGCGTACGGGCCGATCTCGGACAACGCGGGCGGTATTGTGGAGATGAGCGAGCTGGAGCCGGAGGTGCGTGACTGCACGGACGACCTGGACGCGGCGGGCAACACGACGGCGGCAATCGGGAAGGGTTTCGCGATTGCGTCTGCCGCCTTCGTGGGGCTGGCACTGTACAGCGCCTTCGTGACGCACGCGGGTATGCTGGACGTGAACCTGCTGGACTCGCGCACCTTCCCGGGCCTGATGGTGGGGGCGATGCTGCCCGCGTGGTTCTCCGCCATGACGATGAAGTCGGTGAACCTTGCGGCCATGGAGATGGTGATCGAGATCAAGCGCCAGTTCGACGCGGGCATCAAGGACCACAACCGCTGTGTTGCGATTGCGACGCAGGGGTCGCTGAAGGAGATGATTGCCCCCGGGATGCTGGTGATGCTGTCCCCGATTGTGTGCGGTATCCTGTTCGGGAAGGAGGCGCTGAGCGGGCTGCTGCCGGGCGCCATGGTGGCGGGTGTGCAGATGGCGATCTCGATGTCCAACACGGGCGGTGCGTGGGACAACGCGAAGAAGTACGTCGAGGCGGGTATGATGAAGGTGGACGCGAAGGGGAACCCGATCACGGTGAAGCGCATGCTGGCCGGCGGGGACGAGGACTACAGCCCCGAGATGCACGACACCTACGACCGCGTGAAGAAGGGGCACGAGATCCACAAGGCCGCTGTTGTTGGCGACACCGTCGGGGACCCGCTGAAGGACACGTCGGGCCCTGCCCTGAACATCCTCGTCAAGCTCATGGCGATCATCTCCGTTGTGTTCGGTATGTGCCCTTTGGTCCGCTGTGGCGCTTGCCGTATTGCTCCAGTGATGTGATTTCGTGCAGATCGCAGTGCGTGCCGTACCTTTGCCTGCCCACCATGCCATGCCACACGCCACCACCACCCACCACCACCACCCACAGTGCCCGTGGTGACCAGCGACAAGCTCGGCGGTGTGCTGTTCAACCACGCCTTCAAGGACTTCACCCACTGTGCCGTGGACGGGAACCGCCCGGACTCGAACCACACGTGCGTGATCCCCAGCTTCTAGGCTGCTGACACCGTGGTGTCAGGCGCGTGAGTGGACAACAATGTGTGGGAAACCACCCTCACGCATGTTGCCCGCCGTGCGGTGACTGTATCGCGCCTTTGCCTGTCATGATCGTGCCATGACTGCCCAGTGCCGACCCAGCCCCCGTTCTCCCTGCTTTCTCGGACGTCTCCCCCACCTCCTCTCCGCCCCCTACCTGGCCCATCCTGCTGCCACGGCACCGCCACACCACCCCCTCACTTCTCGCATAGCTCTAACCTCGCTGTGTGCGTCCTCAAGCGCGACTCTCTGTGCCTCGTGTGTCTCACGCGGCATCCTGTCGACTTCAGCCCCCAGCTGCGTTCATCTCCGTGACCGCTCCCGACCCCCTTTGGTGCACCCTGGTTGCCCTGTCGTCGCTTTTCTTTAACTGTGGCGGTCGCTCCTTTGCCAACCCCACACGTCGTCACCTGAGCACTGAGTCACTTGTCCTGGGCACGCAGGAGGGGCTGACTATCACACCCTCTGTCTGCATGGCTCTTCTCTGCATGGATGCTTGTCCTATCCCTTCCCCGTTCCACCTGAGACCTTCCCGGTGATTCTATCTCACCCGCCCCTGCTGATTAATTACACGCCTTTTATGGCCCCTTCACGGCGGCTGCAGGGGGCACCGACACGATGCCACAATCCTGAGATGGTTCCCTTTATCCCCGCCCCCACACTTCCCGTCGTTTCCCCCGCACCCCCCCGAGTTTACCGCACCTCCGTTGATTTTCCTTTCCACGATGCCGGGTTGCGCCGCTTTGCTTGCCTTTTATGGTGCCGTGTGGTTCACCCGAGCAAAGCATCATGTCTGTTGCTCGTCTGTGGCTGTTCCGAAATCAGAGATTTGTCTCGGATGCGAGGTGACAGCAATCCATGGCGGTAGGCTGGGCCTTGGCAGTCATGTGTCCCTGTGGTGGGACAGAAAGTGGCTAGGGAGACACGTGGCGGCGGTTTGCGCGGGTTATTTTTGTACATCAGATTTTTTTTTGCAGTGAAGTGCAGTGGCAGGTGTGGTGTCACGGGGGAGCCGTGTGTGGAGGCAGCACCAGAGGTTCACTCGGTGCGACCTACACTAAACTAAAAAGATTGACGTGCGTGTAGGGCACGTACATCGCACCTGCTTCATGTATACTCAATAACTTTGTCCACACTTTTTTTTCCTCTGTTCGCCGCGCATATTTTTTTTGTGATTTGCATGAGATGCCAGAAAGGCCAGTAGAGACAGATGTCTGTGTGGGTCTTCTCCAGACAGGCCATCCCTGCCGTGCCGTGTGACAGTTCCTGGACTGGTCGCGATGGTTGCCGGCTTCTCTGTTTGAGTCAAATCAACCGTCACAGATGCAACGGGCTCTGAGTTCTGCCTCGGAATGAGACTGGACCACCATCTGTTTTAATAAATGCCAGTGAAACCCGGGCAGCGAAACTGACAGTGCTTGGCTGTTGCTTCATAGGCCGTTCGCTAATGCATAGCTGCAGTGTGAGAACACGCATCGCGAAGAAGGGTGTTGTAATAACACCGCCTGCACACGGAAATGCCCCATGTCATAAACTCGTGAGTGATCGTGCGGCGATTATGTTTTCCCAGGAACTTATTCATTTTCTTTTGTTCTCATTTGGTTTTCCCGCCCACATCCACACCCCCAGGCCCCCTCACCACCCCCCCCCCCCCCTAACCCACTTCCCCCTTTTCCATTCTTTCTGGTTTTTTATACCCCTCCAGTAGACATCATCAAATGCTAATGAGACATGCCGTGGGATTGACCCCAGACCCTGCGCACTTTGCCGACACCCAATAGCCCTGCAAACTCTTGACTCCCGGCGCTCGGTTGCAACTGGAAGTA
Source organism: Rhynchopus euleeides (assembly GCA_963210315.1). Taxonomy (NCBI): domain Eukaryota; phylum Euglenozoa; class Diplonemea; order Diplonemida; family Diplonemidae; genus Rhynchopus; species Rhynchopus euleeides. The sequence goes on from OY723267.1 coordinate 2,019,164, forward strand.
ACACATTGGCTTTCATCGAGAAACCTCGTCTGATTCAATATCTATGTGATCCAGCTGATGAATCGACAACAGGGTGAACTGAACATGGGGCCTTCACTGTCAGACACAGTTTGGCGTGGGAAGGCACCCGTCATGATTCCTCTGGCATAACGCGCCTCTAACGCGCTAATCCCTCACGAGAATAGAAGGGCTGACCGCTAAGAACTGAACAGGATTAAAACTAACTTTATTACTCGCTCAAAAGAAGGATGGCCGTGCAGACAGAAGAACCCAAAACAGCAGCCTCTCCACAGAGGGCAAGGAACGTGGCCAAACATCGTTGAAGGAGGTGCCTGAAGTGGCGGTTCTGCCGGAAATTTCTGTATTCCTCCTCTGTCCGTCTGACGAGGGGGGGGGTCTGAAAAATATCTGGAATAGTTCGAATTCCAGAACCCGCCCCACTGCCACCACCAACAGCGTGAAGAGAACAACCAAGGGTGCCGCACGGCATGCGCGCACGACACGCGTTGCCGCCGTGTTGTCGCATCCATCTTTTTGCCCCATTTACTCCCGAGTAAAAAAATAACACGACACAGAGTCGCGCTAACCAATCAATGATTGCAAGGCATGGTCCAACCCACAGCCCCAGCCCCCCGCAACCCACGGATCCCCCGAGTATCCCGTTTTGTGTGGCTTCTGTGACAGCACTTTGGTGGGGAAATACCAGCAGTGATGTGCGGCCCAGTTAGCCGCAGCTCACCCGCTCTCTCGTGTGGCGATATGCTCCGGCAAATCAGGATGCCCGCCATCACCCTGTCTGCGGCACGCAGAGCCAACATCTGCGTGAGAAGCCAGAGGATGCCTTGCGACACCGCTACACACAAACTGCCTCCCAACAGCCATTGGCGAAAAGCCCCGCACCCACCACCCTGCCTGCTGCACATGATGATACCAATTATAATCCTTGAAATCCGACAGCACCGCTGAAGGCGGAAGACACACGCATGACTTAACACTGCTGATCTGTGCTGTGGCACAGGAGGCTGCACGCATGAGCACGAGTAACCTTCCGGGGATGACCGGTCTCTCTGTCCCGGCCCGTCCGATAAAAGGTTGCGAGAGAAGCCATGCCTGCAGACACATCAACACAGCACACACCGCACAACACCCACACCACAGATACCACCCTTCCTTCCTTCCTTCCTTCCTTCCTTCTTCCTCATCACCATCAACATGTCTGTGAAGGCCCTGGTCCTTGTGGCGTGCCTGCTGCCGGTTGTGTCGGCACGCCGCTGCTACAGCGACAGGCAGTGCCCTCCCACGTACTCGTGTGTCGGGCACGTGCGCTTCCCCTGGATCAGGTTCTGCAAGGCAGACCCGCGCACGCCCCTGCCGACGCCGCTGCCTGCCAAGAAGTGTGTGTTCGACGAGGAGTGCGCTGCGGGTGAGGTGTGCCAGACGGCGGTGCTGCCCGACAACACGTGCGACACGGAGTCGCGCTGCGTGAAGCGCGTGCCTGTGGGTGGCGCGTGCGGTGAGGTCGAGCCGTGGTGCAAGCCGAACGTCTGCAGCGAGAACCTTGTGTGCCTGGAGGGGACGTGCGTGCGCCCGACGGTGACGTGCCAGCCGTGGTGCAAGCCTGGTGAGCCCGGGTGCCCGTGCAACATCAACCAGATCTGCCGTCTGGCGAAGACGAGCGTGACTGAGTGCAGCGCGACGATCGGGCTGTGCGTGGACCGTGTGGGCGAGGGGAAGTCGTGCGGGCAGTGGTGGGCCCCGTGCTACACGGACCAGTGCCAGGAGGGTCTGGAGTGCAGCAAGTGCGGGCTGGAGGGTGGGTGTGAGGGCATTGCTGACGCACCGCTTGTGTGCGCTCCCAAGGAGCAGTAAGCAAACTGATATGTGGCGTGCTGCACACAGCATACCATATCACATCACTGCACTGCACTGCATTGCATTGCATCCCCCCTCTTTCCGCCAAGCCGCTTTTCTATTTCTGTGTTCTTTGTCACCTCAGCTGTGGCGGTGATGCACACGCTACATTACCACACCTCTCTGTGCATGTGCAGTGTTCTGCGCCCCTGCACCGTGCATGTGCTCCTCTGACAGGACACGTGCTGGGCAGGGGTGGACAGAACCCTGTGCAGGCACACAAGAAGGTGTCTCCTTTTGATCATGCCATGTTTGAATGTGGCTGACGAGGGTTGTGCGAAGGCACCACGCGCCATGTGTCTGTGCCTTGTAAACGCAGAACCCTCTGATGCAAACAAGCTCTGTGTTGCGATGGATTCGTCCCTTTTTCCGAATCACGCACACAACACCCTCCTGCGCACATCTGTGTGCTTTTGACGTTCATCCCTGTGTTAGGTTTCTGCTGCTGTGCCGTTCGTGACAAACTAACACCGCCAGACAACAGTTCACACCACAGCGCAAGTTTTGTGGTGGGGTGTTTTCTTCACGTAGGCATCAGCAGCAGTCATCCCCACTCCTTCACAACACCCGACCCCTTTTGACTTGATCATCAGAGCTGCAGCCCACACGCAAGTGTGTGGCGCAGTACATCGGGCTGGTGTGCGCAGATCTGGCACACAGCACATGCCGCGGGGTGGCACAAGCACACCACGGCAACAACAGATCCCCCGATATGTGAAAGAACCCGAAACAGCACGGCCACCGCAGACAGTGGTGACGGCAACTATCAAAGTGATGCCGCCCACAAGTCGGCTCCCGCACATCGAGCGGGACAAGCTGACATACAAACGGAAGGGACGTGCCACGCCAAGACGAAGCGCCGAGAGACCCTACCCGCCCCCACAACCCACCCGCCCCTCTGTTGCCTCTGTCCGTGCTTGTTGATGTGATGCATGCGTGTTGCTTTGTCTTGACTGCTGCCTGTGTGTTTGTGTGTGCCTGATGCTTGCAGGTCACTGCCACCACCACCACCACCACCACATAGCACCAGCACCAGCAACACTACCGACACGATGTCCGGCAAGACAGCAGCAGCAGGGGGAGGCATCGCCGCCAAGTGTGTGATGCGGCAGCTGAAGCAGCTTGCCAAGGCGCCGCTGCAGAACTGCAGCGCAGGGCCGTGCGGGGACGACCTGTTCGAGATCCACTGCACCGTGGTGGGCCCGGAGGGGACGGCGTACGAGGGTGTGAAGCTGCACTTCGTGCTGGAGCTGAGCGAGTCGTACCCGGTGGAGGCGCCGAAGGCGTACTTCGTGACGGAGATCCAGTACCAGGGCGGGGCCAGCATGAAGGACGCGCAGGGGCGGACGCAGGTGTGCCTGAACCTGTTCGGGAACTTCGCGAACTACCACACGGAGTGGGCGACGGAGTCGGCGGGGTGGTCCAGCGGGTACTCGCTCGAGACGGTGCTGGTGCAGATGCAGAGCGTACTGCACGACACGTTCCTGTCGACGGATGCGGGTGCTGTGGAGCGGACGCGGCGTTCTGCGGCAGGCGGGCGGTGCCGGTGCGGGCACACGGACGCGTCGCCGTACCCGGAGCTGAGTGGAGGCGAGGGGTGTGACGGCGGCAGTGCTGCTGCTGCTGCCGCTGCTGCAGAGGCGCGGCGTGGGGAGCCCGTGTGCTACGCAACAGGGGCGGCGCTGGAGGAGGAGGGGACGGTGCTCGGGATCGGGCTGGTGGTGGAGCGCGGGCACATCACGTCGCCTGCAGAGGTGCTGAGCCAGGAGGCGTTCCAAGGCGGGGTGCGGCGCAGCAGCGACAACGGGACCGGGTTCGACCACTTCCTGCCGCTCTCCTTCAGCGGGCGCCACCACGCGCGTGCGAAGGCGGCGCTGCGGAGTGCGGTGGACGGGGTGGTCAAGGCCCTCGGGCGCGAGGACGTGTCGGCGCTCCCGATCGTGCCGCGGGTCGCCGTGGTGTGCGGGCTGGTGATGACGGCGCTCGTGGTGGAGGTGAACAAGCGTGCGGGCGGGGCGGCCAGCGACCACTTCATCGACACGTACTACCGGATTCTGCACACGCTGCTGACGGTGGACGCGGAGGCGGGCGGCGCTGTGGGGCGGTACGTGCAGGAGAAGGTGGTGGGGCCGTTCGTGCGCGACGCAGGGTGGCGCAGCAAGACCCACACCCCCAACCTCGGGCTGCTGATGGCGCTGCTGCCGCTGGGGCGGTGCGAGTGGGCGGACGTGGCGGGGCCGCTGGTCGAGGAGAGCAGCGCACGCAACGTCTTCTGGGTGGTCGAGGGCCCACGCGCGCAGCCGGGCCCGCACCGCGAGCTGGCCGACCCCGCGCACGGGACAGACGCGGAGCGCTGTGCGAAGATGTTTGCCAGCACGCCGGTGTCGCGCAAGCTGATGTGCTTCCAGCGCGTCTTCCTGGACGCGGCGAAGGAGCTGGACCGGGTGGCGCTGGAGGCGACCTGGGGCTGTGTCGACGCCGCGACGAAGGAGCGCATCAAGCGGGCACACGCCGACGTGGCCCGCATGACGACGTGGGACGAGCACTACGACTACCTGGGCGTCAGCTTCCGCGGGAACGGGAAGGGCGACGCCTTCCACGCCCGCCGCCTGCGCGAAGCGCTTGCACGCAGCCAGGAGCTGGGGTACCACGGCCGCACCGGCAAGGGGAAGGGGAAGGGCAAGGGTGGTGCCGGGAAGGGGCGTGGTGGCAAGGGTGGGTACAACGGCAACAAGGGCGGCAGGTGATGCTGGGCTGCACACTTGCAGCGGCACACAGACGGTGCAGATGCCGGCACCACCCCACCACCCTACCACCCGTTAGTGATCGTGGTGCAGCGTGTAGCGTGTGGGTTGGACTGCCACACGTGAGGCCACAGCCCCAAGGCCTGGCAATGCCAACACACACACACGGGACGGAAGTGCGGGGATAAAACACGACTTCGGGAATAAGTCCTGATCCTCCTGAGACTGACTCTGTGCAGGTCTCAGCAGCTGTGTTGTTGGTTCGCTTGACATGTTTCTCGCCCTTGTCTTTTGTTGTGTTTCGTTGTCGACCTTGGGTGCTTCGCTCTGAGGGCAGCACATTGTGCCCCACCAGTTAGGTGCCACACCGACGCACTTCTGCAGAGCGGAGGCCCATTGTCGAGTAACCGTCACTCGGCTGTCAGCAGCCACCCATCGGTGTTGATGTTTCTCTTGACTTTATCCTTCACACCTCATACGTGCTGACCTGCCCGCACAGCCCGGCACTGCTAGCCACGCTAACCTAAACCCGCCGCCTTGCGCCACGCTGCGCGAGGTGCCGGTCCGATTTGCTGCGTGCTGTGCGGCAGACCACCTTCTTTGTACGATGCAGTTGTTTCCCTAAACACTGCGACACCCGCAGACAGTGGTGACGGCAACACATCGAGCGGGACAAGCTGACATCCAAACGGAAGGCACGTGCCAGACGAAGCCCCAAGCGACCCCACCCGCCCCCACAACCCACCCGCCCCTCTGCCATGTAGAGAAAAGGCGGACAGGATACACGCCTGTTGTTGTACGAACTGGCAGGGTGAGGGGTTCGGGTTTCCTTGCAAGGCTTTGTTCGGCCCGGCTGTGTTGGCATCCACACACCCACACAGCCAGTCTGCTCTACACAGCTACACAGCTACAGCACCATGCTCGCACTCACAATGGCACTGGCGGTGGCAGCCACACCCGTGACGGTGGAGGTGTTCACGGAGAGCTACTGCCCCTGCTCCGGCACGTTCCACGAGCAGTACTACAACAACATCATGCCGCTGATCGACAGCATTGCGGTGTTGAACCGCAGCTGGGACGGTGCTGCCCACGGCGACACGGTGAAGTGCTTCCACGGGGAGCGTGAGTGCGAGGCAAACACACTGCAGGCATGCGCGCAGAACATGGCGGGTGCGAACTACAAGCAGTGGCTCAACTACACAGTGTGCATCAACGGGCCCTGCAAGAACGTGGGGTGCCCTGAGCAGTACAGCGTGGCGGAGAACTCGTCCCTGGCACGCGAGCAGAGCTGTGCCGCTGCGGTGGGGCTTGACTGGAACACGATGTACAGCTGCTACACGGGGCCCCTGGGCAAGCAGCTCCTGATGCGCGACGCGCTCTTCGACTCTGCGGAGAAGGAGGGGTACGGGCTGCGCGGGCTGCCTGTGGTCAAGGTGAACGGCAAGCTGTTCAGCAAGTTCTGGGACTGCGACAGCTACAAGGCCGACTACCACAAGGCGCTTGTGCAGGAGGTGTGCGCTGCGTACACAGGTGCCGACAAGCCTGCCGCATGCAGCCAGTAGTGGGTAGTGGCACATTCAGGTCTCGACTGCACCAACTCGACGCTCGGCATGCCGCATCTGACCACACTCCCCCCACCTGCTCGCGACGTGCAGGTGGCCGGGCACTCAGATCAGCATTACCGTGCTGCACGCCGATGGCCTGACTCAACACACACGTTCGCCATTTTGTGAGTGGCAGTTGCAGCGAGCGAACTCTGACGCTACCTCCACTGTCCTGCGCGGCACGCTACGACTCCTCCTCGAATGTGATGCTGGCATTGGGTCCAACCCCCTGACCCGACACACCGTGTCCAGGGCGATACCCTCCTCCTTTGGTGCATCCAACATAATCGAAAAGTGGAGGCAACATCCGCGCGGCCCCCACCCCATGCCGTGCCCTGCTGCCTGGCCCTCTGCAGCCCTGCTGCTGTCGAGGGTGTGAGGGTCCACCCTCTTGCTATGTCTTCTTGTCCCCCTCCCCCTCCTCCTCTCGTTTCCTTCTTCTGTCGCATACATACCCTTGCCACACAACGTATCCCCCTTTCCCCCATCCCCAGCCCCCCCTTATCGTGTTCGGGCGTGTGTCTTCTCGTTTGGAATTTTACTATTTTGAAAAAACAATGTGTCGCCCGCATCCCCACATCCCCCCCTTGCCCTCTTTGACCACTCACTGCTGCCAGACGGACTTCGCAAACCATATCATGGTATGGTTCCGAGATCTCTTGGTCAGCCTGGCGGTGCGCCTTTGCGGCACACCTACAACCACTCACATGTTGAACGAGCGCCTGCTTTATTGGACAGGCTGCCACATGCAAAGGACCTCATGCGAATTAAATTCAACCGAAGGCCCTGCGTGCGGCTGCACTGCCCTGTTGTACACCCCCTTCTCGTCTGCGTCAGCAGCACCGTCTACAGTGAGTTTGTGTTGTCATTGTGTGTGTGTCCCCTATATGTCACCTCCCCACTCACCCCTCTCCTTACCCCTTCAGGGTCCACCCGATTTGCCACATCCTTTCTGAGGAGCCACACGGCAGCACGGCAATACCATGACGTCCCCCCCGCCACACCCACCCCCCTTCCCCCACACCACCTGCAGCAAGAGAAGCCACCTGTCCCCCTGGCCTGGCCTTTGTCTCCTCCTTCGTAACCCCCAGTCACTCTGCCTCTGCCACCACCCTCCCCCCTTAGGCAGGGCTGCTCAGGCGTCGCCATGGACGACGTGCGGCGGAGCCACAATGGGGCGCGCGGGAAGACGGGGCCTGTCCTTGAGTGCGACACATGCCGGCGCCCGTTCGGCAGCCAAGGCGACTCGATGCCGCGTGTGCTGCCCTGTACACACACCTACTGCCACATGTGCCTGTCTTCGCTGGGGAAGAGTGGGCCTCGCGTGGCCCTCCCGCACTGCGACGGGGCGGAGGTGCAGGCGATCACCTGCCCCAAGGGCTGTGGCGACACGCCTGTGGGTGCTGCAGGCGCAACAGCGCTGCCACCCAACAACGTGCTGATCGCACGGCTGGGGCGGTACGGCGATCTGCGGGAGATGGCGTGCTGCGATGAGTGCGACGGGCAGGTCCCGGCTGACATCTGGTGTGACAACTGCGATGCCTACTTCTGCAAGGTGCACTTCTCTGCCATGCACCAGTCGCGTGTCGGGCGCCGACACCGTGTTGCCAAGGCGACGGAGCGGCCCATCCACAAGCAGGCGCGGTGTGCCCTCCATGCTGGGCAGGACATCGTGCTGTATTGCAGGACATGCGCCACAGCGGTGTGCCGGGACTGCTGCTCCGCCCCCTTCCACGGCAACCACGCAGAGTGCGATGTGGTCCCCATCGAGGTGGCAGCGGACGATGCAGCCGGCACCATCCGTGATGCGATCAAAGACCTCCGTGGCCAGCTCCTCAGCAACCTCCGTGATGCAGCGAGTGCCGTGCAGGTATGTGTGGGGGGGTGCGTTCACTGCAAGAACTCTGTCGCGTCTGCTGCTCCAACAGGCCCGTGCACAGCAGCAGGCTTATCTGGTTCTCCCTCCCTGTGGGCTGTGGGCCTATGTCGAGAGTCACCGCCACATCCCAGTTCGGGATGATGTTTTTTCAAAAACCCCACACATCCCACACCCCACACCACTAGCGCTCCGGACTGCAACCTGCACTGCCGAGTGAAGGGAAGGCCATCCCGAGTTTTACATTTTTCTTCGACTTTTCACTACCCCACCACCACCACCACCCCCCCACACACCTTCATCCCCCTACAACCCGCAGGTGCAGCTCGCGACTCTGGATACAATATCGCACAGCCGAAGTGCAGACATCGACAAGGCCTTCAAGTTTGCCGAAACAAGCGTGGTGTCAGCGCTGCGCGAGAGGCGTGCCGAACTGCAGGAGGCTTGGAAGGAATCGTCCGCACACTCGCGGCAGTCCCTCAGCTCACAGGCGGAGGAGATCGGCGCTGCCGCCGTGGGCCTCACCACCGCATGCGGCGAGACGGAGATGGAGCTGAGGGGCAACTCCGCAGCCGCGCTGCGGCGGGCCCCCCAGCTGCACTCCCGCCTGGGCTCCGCCAAGGAACAAGCAGAGCTGTGCCGCCTTGCCCCCATGGTGATGGTGCCCGCAGCTGCAGCCGTCCCGACAAACGAGCTCGCATCCTCTGTGTGCCAGATCATCCAGAGCTATGGCCCCATGCCTGGGAACTGATGTGCCTCCAGTGTGAGAAGTGACATCAAAAAAAAGGTTCGGTTCTCTGGTGCGACCTACGCTTAACAAACAATCTTATGCGTACGTGCTGCAGTGGCGGTTGCACTGGGGAGTTGAGAGAGAGAGAGAGAGAGAGCGATAATATATACTTCTATTATGTACTGTTTCCTTTTGGCTGGCGCTTCTCAAGGGGAACATCACGCCAGCGGCTGTGCCAAGGCACTTGAGGGAGTGTGTTGTGTCTTGAGGGAGACCCGCTGTGTGTGGGGGGAGGGGGGGAGAGTGGCCTGGCAATCGCATCAAGAGCAGAGTGTGCTCGGTGCGTTCCGCGCTGCGACAGACAGGGTGAGGGAATGTCCACTTCGGTGTGCCATGTCTGGGTGTAGTAGGGTGGGAGGGGGGGGGAGTATAGTCCTATACATATAGGTGTGCGGGATCCCGCGCCAACGAACGCGGCATAGAAAATAGAGCCGGTCTGGATGTCACCGAATGGGAGCCCTTCCCCCTTCCCCATTGCGCAGTGGGGCACCTCCCCCCAGGATGCTGTATGTTTTGCCTCAACAACAACCCCCTTGTCTGAGTTGGTCACTTTAGATCATCCACCCCACCCACCCCCCGCCAGGCAGCACCGGCTCTCGGGTGGGCACTCCCCCCCCACCCCCACCCCCCCCCACCCGAGAATGTTTTTCGGCAGCCACAGCGACAGGCTCGCGCGACCCACTGGGAAGACCATCCGCCCTCCGAGAGAGAGCCTCCGACCAGACTTCACCAGCGGGGAGGCGAAGCGGCGGGAGCGCGAGGGCAGGCGCCAGGTCTGGCCGGGCAGCTCCGGGCACCCCGAGATTTTGGTGCAGTCGAAGCGCCGCAGCCTGAGCGCAGACTGCCACCCGCGCCCGGCAAACCCGCCGCCTTATGGGGTGGGTGCCGGATCCCCCTCGGTGCGTCAGACGGGTCGGAAGTTCACCAGCATCTCCAACGACATTGCGCGGACCCCGATGCGCCTCACGGATGCCGTTTCCGACTCCGGCATGCGCTCCCCCAACAGGCGGTATGCGAATGCCCCACGCGACAACCTCGCATCCGTCTTCCTCCCCCCGACAAACGGCCCGGCAAGGCCCTCCGCAAGGTCTAAGTCATGCCCGCCCCTCTCGCGCGAGTTTTCATACGTCTCGCAGAAGGCAACCTCACCCCTGAAGACGACCTCTGCGATCCACACCGCAGGGGGTGCGATGGCGGGGGATGACAGGCGGTGGGCGAAGCCCGGGATGCGGATCAACCAGGAGTTGAAGCATGCGCAGAGCTTTGCTGTGTCGATGCAGTCGCATGCAGAATTGAGGCCGCGGTCCCGCAGCGCCTCACCTGCTAGGGTTGGGGAGGCTACCCCACCCGCATATGCTTCGAAGAGGCAGTTCAGCGCTGGGACTTTCTGTGGGAATGGGACAGCCGATGCGATGACGTGGAATAGGGCTCAGGTGTCGCAGTTCGCACGGAAGAACCGCAGCCATCAGCAGTCCCCTATGGTGCACGATGCGCTGACCGGGCGTGGGGTGCTCGACCCGATCAAGGGGAAGAAGGGTGTGCTGGGGCACCACCTGACCTACAAGTCACACGCGGTGACCATCCCCACCTCCCTCCCGCGCGCCCCCCCGTCGCCCTCCAAGGGGAGGCCAAATGGTGCGCTCTGGGCGCACACCCGGCTGTGGTGAGGGTGGGGGAGGGATTGGGTGTAGCGGTGTTGTCTATTGTCTTGTATTGTAAAAACCTACCCCCCCGCCCGGGGGCAGGGCTGTTCCTAACTGGGGGGCTTGTTCCCCACTTTCAGGATTCTGAACTTTTTTTCTAAGAACTTTTGTAAGGGGAAAAAAGTTTTTTTCTAAGAATTTTGTTAGGGGAATTTTTTTCTAAGGTTGTTTCGCAGAGGAAAAAACTTTTTCTAGGGCGCGCACAAGGATGGAAGGGAAGTCTGTCCCACGTACCGTTCGCCTTGCTGGCCAACTGGAGAGCCAGACGTTCACTACCGTGGCCTCCGGCGGCTGGGGGGCTCCGCCCCCCAGACCCCCCTGTGGCGTACGTCTCGTACTCAAGTCCTTCGAATCCCATCAAGTCGGGGTCCAACCACTCCAGTCGCCTCTGAGGACGCAGCCAACTCGCACAGAATCTGTACGCCCACACGAACAGATGTTCGCTACCGTGGCCTCCGGCGGCTGGGGGGCTCCGCCCCCCAGACCCCCCATGTAGCGTGTGCCCGTCCATCTATCTCACTTCCCCGGGTACAGTGCAGCGTAGGAGGTCAGCGCCGCATCCATGAAGCGCTTCTTCGAAGCCTGGCTGACATCGGACAGGAGGTCGGGCTTCCCCACCTGGGAGGTACACTTGCCGCGTTCGCGACATGCGTGACACGCGACACGCTACCTGAAACGTGAGTGTGCCTTGCTAACACGGACATTTCAACGGTCTGCCGACGACCGTTCCCCAAACCAGTAAACCAGCAGTTTTGGAAAATTGGAGAGATCACCCTACTGCGCTGAATATGGTGCGCACCACTGCAAAAATCCCCGGGAGCTTTTGGGCTTTCAGACCTGAAGGGGCCAGCAGGTGGGTGGCGTCGGGGAGTGGCAGCTTTGTAACTGTCCTCCAGCTGCTGGCATGTCCAGCCCTGCGAGAGTGCCAAGGTGTATTGAGTCCCTGCGGAGCACAACCCCCGATGAGAACGAGTGCCAGATGATCCTCATTCATTTTCAGCTGTAACGCGCATGAGGGGCACTCTCTGCCGCAAGCATCTGGGCATCACTCGAGAGCTGTCACATGATGACGCGGAGAGAAATCAGAGAAAAAGTCCCGCCTGACGGGCACGCGCCTGGAAACTGTGGGGGGGCGAGCAAAAAATCCCTTGTAAAAATTCTTAGAAAAAACCTGGTTCCCCGACCCAAAAAACCTGGAAAAAGGGCTCGTTCCCCGCCCAGGCCTGCCCGGGGGGGATTCTTTTTTTCGCGTGTTTCCCCATATTTTTTCCACCCCCTCCCCCCCCCCCCCCTCCCCCCACCCCATCTCTTCTCTTCTCGCTCGCTTCTCTCTCCCTCAGTGTCAGAAACGAAGAAGAAAAAAATATATGGAGTGAAAAAATCTGTGAAGTGTGTGACACCCAGTCTTGTGTGACAGGGAGAGGGGGGGGGGGGGCGCCACTCGCTTCTGCAACTCCATTAGCAACGATTCTCTTCACCCTCCGCCCCCCTGGGGGGTGGGGCGGTCGTGCCACACCCGCCCCATCTCCCACCCAATCCCCTGTATCCACGCGCTGCTGATTCCGCTATCCCTGATACTGTGTATTGAGCGATACTCTTCTTCTGCACCACTTCGACAGAGCCTTTGAGTCTGTGTGTGAGTGAGGTGGGGTCTCCCACAGGGGCACACGAGGGGGCGGTGCGGACGTGCCGTTCTCGAGAGTCCTGTAGGAGGCTGGAGTAGGCCGACCCCTTGTTTCCCACATCCCCCCTCTTCTAGTAGTAACCGTTAGTTCGAGTTGAGGAGGACGGACCTCACCCCCACCCTACCCCGCCCTGCCGCTTGCATGCGTGTAGTTCAATTTGTGGTGGTTGCCGTGGCTGGGTTCGTGGGGTTCGGTGGGCAGTCACGCGCGCACACATACACCCCGGGACAGACTCTCAGCCCCACCCCACCAACATGGCACCGACGCTGAAGGTTGTGTACTTCGGTCTGCCCGGCAAGGCCGAGCCCATCAGGCTGTGTGCGGCCATCGGTGGGCTGGAGCTGGAGGACCAGCATGTGGACCGTGAGTCGTGGGGTGCGCTGAAGCCGAGCGTCGCCCCCGCACAGCTGCCCCTGCTGTACGTCGACGGGAAGCTGCACGGGCAGAGCGTGGCCCAGGCACGCTACGTTGCGAAGCTGGCGGGGCTGTACCCGTCGGACCCGCTGGAGGCGCTGCGTGTGGACGAGCTGGTGGACTACACGCAGGAGGTGTTCGGGCCGCTCGGCAAGTCGTTCGGCCTGCAGGGCGAGGAGCAGCTGAAGTTCCGCGGCGCCATGGTGGCCGAGGGCGGGGACATGCACAAGTGGATCTCCTTCCTGGACACGCAGCTGGAGGGCAAGAAGTACGCTGCGGGCGACTCCCTCACGCTGGCCGACGTCGTGATCTTCACGACCCTGCAGCCGCTGCGCACCGGGTGGCTGGACGGCGTGCCGAAGGACTGCCTGGACGGGTTCAAGAACGTCCTGGCACACCGCGACCTGGTCGCCAACCACGAGAAGGTGAAGGCCTACTACGCCAACGCCCAGGGCGTGCACGCCATCTACAAGGCGTAATGCCGACACACTAACGATTGTTTTCCTCACTATCTCCTGACTATCTCTCTTGGGTTGTTGTTGTTTCATTGTTCCCTACATGACTTTCGCACAGAAAGTGCCAACTTCAGCCAGCTCTTCTCACCGTACCCTGCACACAGCCCCTCTTCGCCTGATCAGGGTTTGCTAGTTTGCAGGACACGAGACGACCTGAACCCTGGCACCTTTCGATATGCCCCCCTGCTCTCACCCCCGTTGGCCGCCTGGCCGCTCTGCAGCCAAACTGCTAAAAAGGCCTATTCCGCAACAAACGACGGCCCTGACACTTGCCACAATGGCAAGCAAAAACGTTATTACGACACGGTGTGGGCAAGACAACTGACTCAACCCCACCCCCACCCCCACCCACGACAGCTTTTCTTGCCTATCACACCCCCACCCACGCTACCCTCCTCACTCTGCACAAGCCTTTCGCCAGCAGGCGCCACCCCACCCCTGCCCCTGCAGGTCGCCCCGACAGGCATGCCGAGACGACACACAGTCCAGGGCGGTCGCACGTGCCTCTGAGGGTTGCTCAGGTCTCCTGCCTGGCACTCCCTCACCCGGCTCTCGAGTGCTGCCGCCCAGCCCAGCCCTTCTTGCTGCAGGATGTTTGCCCGTATGCGCATCAACGGGTCGGACTGCGGTCTTGAGGCTCTCCCTAGCGCCTCATTGCGCCGCAGCGACGGGTCGAAGTACCGTGTCAACGAAGACATGCCGCAGAGCAGCACAGCAAACCCAGGGTTTGTCGCCAGCCCTGTGCGGCACTTCGGCAGCCCTGTTGCGAAGAAGTTTCAGCAGCTCGCGGCGGGGAGCACGGGGCCGCCTGCCGTGGCAGGCTGCCACAGCTCCGCCGGGGGTCTGCTGTCGGACCCCAAGGGGATGGACCTGGCGGCGCGCATCCAAGACCACGAGTCACGCCTCCACCCCCTCCGCCCTTTGCCGCGCCCCCTCGTCACCTCCGGCACCAAGCCCAAGGCCCTCGAGCGCATGGAAGAATACGTCCGCACGGAGCTGACGGTGCTGCGCAGCAAGGGTGGTGCCGACATCGGCAGCTACGAGCGCCTCAACGTCTTCCGCCAGACGTTCGGGATGTTCGCCTCCACGGTGCGTGTGTATGGGTCGTTCCTCGAGGGCGTCGTGCAGGAGTATGAGGCGTTCATCCGCTACCTCGAGCAGCAGATGGACACCCCAGGGAAGGCGAAGCAGGCCGCCTACAAGCAGTTTGAGGCAGAGCTGCAGCAGCTGCGATCGGACATGGCGCACCAGCTGGCTGTGAAGGAGGAGGATGTGTCGCGTCGAAAGACGGAGTTCGAAGAGAATGAGGTGGCACTGCGCGATGAGATCGAGCGGCTCAACCATGAGAACGAGCGGCTGCAGCAGGACCTGCAGAGGCTGCACGACCAGAACCTCTCCCTGGCACACAACCTCGTGGACTACCGCTTCCAGAGCCAGAAGGCGGAGAGGGAGCTGAAGGAGGCAGAGCAGCTGGAGCGGCGCTACCGCAAGCTGCATGCTGAGCACCAGCAGCTGCTGGACTACTTGGCGCAGGGTGCGAAGGACTTACCCCCAGGGGGGGGCGCCGCGGCCCTGCAGCCCCATGCGACGCCGCCGTCCGGTGGGCCGGTGTCGCGTCCCACAAGCCCCGCGGTAGTGGGCAGCTAGCGGGGCTAGGGGGTGGTGTGGCCCTGTAGCGCTGCCCAGCGTGCCCCCCTGCCTTGCCAGGCAGGTGGGGCGCGCGGGTGTGCAGCGTGGCAGCGGTGTGATGCCGGGCGGGCCAGCCCCGCGTCGCCACCCCCGCCAAAACAAGAAAACAATGCAGATGTGTGCCTCCGCGGCACCCCGTGTGCTGTGAGGTGAACGGCGGCCTTCTGGCGGCGTTTGCCTGTCTCGTCGTGGCTGTGTCTGTCTCGCAAATGGCTTCAGGCTTCCACCCCCACGCCCCCTCCCCCACCTGGCGCCCTCTGACTCAGCACACATCTCACTCTTCTGACACCTCCCACCCACCCCTCTCCCCTGCAGCCCACACGCCGCTCCACAATGGAGTGGCTGGAGGGTGGGTACCAGCACAAGCTGGATCAGCTTGTGGAGCGGGCGGTACGTGACCAGGAGGAGCGCGAGAAGGCGCCCCGCGGGCACCCCGCTGCGCAGCCGGGTCCCGGCAGCGCGGCAGGGCCTGCTGCGACAGACCTGCAGTGGGCGGGTGGGGCGCAGCAGCAGTACCAGGGAGGGCAGCCTGGGCAGGCAGATACGGAGGGCGAAAGCACACTCCCACTCAGCACCGCCGTGGGGCGGCATGTACGGGCGTACTGGCAGGACCGCAATGCGCAGACACACCGCATGACGCCTGCCGAGCGTGCCTGGGAGATGGAGCGGCAGCGCGACATGCAGGCCGCGAAGCGGAAACAGGAGGACCGTGCAAAACGGGAGCGGCTCCGATCCCACGTCGTGGCGAACAACGCGCGCCACCGCGCCACCAGCAGCCCGCGCACCACGCTGACACGCCCCTCGGGGCGGGCGCAGGGGAGTGCCTTTGTAGCGCAGGGGCACGGGCATGTCAGGCCCAGCCACCTGGCTGACGCGACTAAGGCAGCCGTGCCCTACCACCACCAGCTGGCCCAGGGGGCCCCCAGCAGCGGCAGCAGCAGCAGCAGCACAGGCAGCGCGACGGCGGCAGCTGCCACGCCGCAGCAGCCCCTCTGGCTGAGCGGGGCTGTGAGGGGCCCGCACCGCACCCCGGCGCCCCGCCCGGACCAGGCCCCAGCACCACAGTCCAGAAAAGGCCCTGCGCCGGTGCCGGTGCCGCCGTGGCTGCAGGTTTAAAGGCGGAGGGGGGGGGGGTGTTGAAGAAGAAGAAGGTGGGGGAGAGGATTGTGTGGGGTGGGGGGGGGTTGGGCGGCCTTCCCTCAAGGCCCTTCTTCTCTCTCTGCCCCTGCTTCCTCCTCCTCTTCGTCCTGCTGCATCCCAGCGGGTTGGCTAGCCTTGCCTTGATCTAGATGGAGCGAGATGGGGGGGTGTGTGCATCGAGTCGTGTAAAGGGGGGGGGGGGTGGGCCTATTGTAATAATGGGCCCATCTCCCCCCCCCCCCTTTTTGTGTTGTGGTCAGCAGATCGCAAAAATCATTTTTTATTCGTGGGTTCTGTGTGCACAATGAAAAGGTGGAGCCATCGGAGTTTGCCATTCGGTGCTACCCTGCACAATTGCACGACTCTGAGGTGATTTCGCTCTGTCTTTTCGGGTCTGTTTGTCAAAGCGCTATGCGAGTCAAAACGCTTTGCGGGGGTCTTCGCTACGGAGTGATCGTCAGTCACTTCATCGTCAGTGACTTTGAAAGTGCCGCCTTGATATCCTTGTTGGATAGAACCCTCAATCAGCTGACGATCGTCAGTGCATTTTGGTGAATTTTCTGTTAGCTGAAATTAGCTGAAAACTGACGGAGATTGACGAAGGACAACGGCCAGCGAAGACCCCCTGCAACTGCCCTTGAAAGGCAACTGCCTCATTATTTCTCTCTTCTTCTGCACTTCCGAGCAAAGCCCCCTCCCCCCCCTCCCATTGAAACATTCGCGTGGCTTGTTGTGTGCGCGCGCTGTGGCACACAGGCGGGCTTCCCCCCACCCACCACCCCCTCTCCCCCGTTAGAATGCGGGCGGGAGGGTGGGGTGGGGTGGGGTGTGGTGGACTTAGATCTAAAATAGAGGAAAGACCGAGAGAAGCCGAAGGCGCCTTGCAACACCCCCACTCCCCCCCCCACCCCCTCCCCCACCTCGCCCTGTCCCTTGGGGAAGGCCCCTCACGGCATGAAGGGTTCATCAGACATTCCGGTGGGAATATCAAGAGTCACCCCACCCCACCTCACCCACCCACCCAACAGCCGCTATACACACGAAGCGAGAAAGCCCTATTCCACTCCCCCCTGGCGCAGCTGGTCTCTCTTTGTATTACATAACACTAAATCGCAGCGCGCTTCGGGGGGGTGTGGTGCAGGTGGGCAGCTAACGCGGCGCACACCACGTGCCAATCCTGAGTTCACATCGTTTCTTTTGCCAAAAGGGTGGGGGAAGCCAGGCGCGCATTCAGCCCGGGGGGGTTTTTTTTTGCTGGGGAGCGGAAGGGGGAGGGAGGGGGTTAATTCATTCTGTGATAGCGACAGGGAGACAGTGCTGACTGCTGTTGGTGCGGAAGCCAGCCTTCTGCTCCTCCCTGCCCCGGGCTACACCTGCAGCATCGTATGGCCGCATTTGACGTCCCCTTCGGCTCCCTCATCTTTGACACCGCTGGTGAACGGGAGACAAAGGAGGTTGCGTCTAGCGAGGGCATTACAGACGACCTCCGCAGCGCTTCAGCAGCCACATCGTATGTTATAGGGCATCATATGCAGGTGTTGGGCCGGGTTGGGCATTGCCTCGTCATCTTGTTATCTTGGTGTCTCGCACGCAACTCCGCCACGCATGCATCAAATTCATCAAATGCAAAAAAAATGCAAAAAAAAATACCCCCAACGCCGCTGCAGGGACATGGAGGGGTCGCCTTCGCTGAGCCTCAACATCGCAGGCATCATGGAGGACCTGGACCTGATGCCCAAGGTATGCAAAATCACAATCCTCCAGATTATTGGAGCGGATTGCCACAACGGCCTTCCAGTGATACGTCACTGCCCTGCGACCCCACTGTCTGCCAAACAAGGCGCAGTGCAGTTTGGCAGTGATGAGTTGTGGCTGGACTGCTCATCAGAACTCCCAGAGAGAATTCAAACAAGATGTAGTGTCGCAACTGCCTTGTCGTTTGCCTGTTGATCCTTCATTCCCAGAAGACTGTGCAAGGCATGCAAACCGGCATCACCACCACCCCGTTTGGACAGCACCTGCACCTGCAGCAGCAGCAGCAGCAGCAGCACCACCAGCAGCAGGAGAAGTTTCTCGAGGCACCGCCGCTCCTCCCGATGCCTCCGCCGGAGTTTGCGAAGCCCGCAGGGCCGAAGGGTGCGGAGCAGGGGCACTGCGGTGGCAGCGCTGCCGCCAGCAGCAACGGCACCGCCGGGGCGTGGTCCTCGTCCACCCCCCTGACCTCCTCCTCCTCGTCTGCGGCCAACTCTTCCTCGGAGCTGTCGGCATCGAAGCACTTCTTCAACATCGACAACGCGCCGGAGGGCGCCTCGGCCCCCCTGCTGCCTGCCGCGCTTGCTGAGGAGCGCGACCTGGGGGTCCCCGCGTCGGGGCTGTGCATGGCACAGCACATGCAGAGGCCCATGCAGCACAGCAACAGCGCGTGCCATGGCAGCATGCCTGCAGGGGTTGACGTGCCTCCCGCTGGGGATGACGACAACTTCCACGACTTCGCGGCGTCGCTCGACCTGCTGCAGGACGACGGCATGGGCACCCTGCTGCCGCCTGCACGGGGCATCGGGATCGAGGGGCTGCAGGACCTGCAGGGCGACTACACACAGGACATGCAGGACATGGGCTACCCCGTGATGCCTGCCCTCACGTCCATCCGCAGCCTGCAGGGGCGGCGGCGCGACCTGCGGCAGAAGGGGTGCCTCAGCCACGTCAGCCAGTGTGAGATGACCGAGGAGACCGACGAGCTGCGCCGGCGGATGGTTGCCGCACAGCAGGTGCAGATGCATGCGGCACGGTCGCAGATGGCCAGCCTCGTGGCGTCGCACCGGCAGCAGGTGCTGCAGCAGGACACGTCCTTCAGCTCCAGCGATGCGTCGGATGCAAACCGCGTGGACCCCGAGCTGTACAAAGTGAAGCTGTGCCGCAACATCATGACAACGGGGGGCTGCCAGTATGCATCCCAGTGCGTCTTTGCCCATGCGCCTTGCGAGCTGCGGTCGAGGGAGACAAACCTCGATGTGCTGAAGAGGCTGTACGATGCGTGCAAGCCGACGGTCAACCCTCTGAAGTATAAGGTGATTCCCTGCAAGAAGTACCTCGAAGCGGGTGCATGCCCCTACAACGCGCACTGCGTGTATGCGCACGGCGAGGCAGAGCTGCGCACGGTGCAGCACAACCTGCAGGTATGCCTAGTGCGTCTCGTGTGGTGGGTGGGGTGGTCTGTGCCTGACTTCCCGGGAACTCTGTTTTCTGCACGAATCCCCACAACCCCCACTTATTTTCAGGCAATGAGTCGCATCCAGCAGATGTGCCAGGCGACTGGGCTGGTCTACGCGCCGCGCCACTCGCAGCAGTCTGCCCCGTACTGGGAGCCGGCTCGTCAGTAGAACACCGGACAGCGTGGTGTTGGCGACGTGCCGAAAGGGTGCTTGTGCTTGGGTGCACACCAATAGTCCCCGAGCAGCAAAAGGTGCGTACAACGGCAGGCCAGCTCCACGCCGGGTGATGTTTCGCAACCCAACACGCAGCCCACCACGCGCAACTTCGGGCTGAGCACGCTGACCAACCGTGTGGAACCTCCACAAATCCAACACGGAGCTGGATGTTCTGCTCGGCCTCTGCACAAGGCAAAGTCTGTTTACGGACAGTGACGTTTTTGCAGCCCTGTTGTGCGGCTACACTACCCCGACAAGAATTCAAACAAAAAAAGCTCGAAGAAGAAGGTCCGTCGGAACCACCAAGAGTCCCCGGTGCCACGGAAAAAAGGTCCCCCCTCCTCCCCCCACGTAATGCCCCTAGTTCCCCCCCCCTGTGACAACAGTATATATTTGTGCGAACGAACCGAGAGCCGGTGTTTTCTCCGCCCCCTCCCCCCCCACCCCACCCCCCTCCCGAGGCCTGTGTTAGCGAAACACAGGGCTGTGGGGTGCTATTCCTAAGGCCCCATATCGGGCTTGGTCTATTCTTGGCGTTCTTAGCGTTTGTTCGTTTTTTTCAGTGATACATTTTGTAGCTCGTGCCCCTCTCTCGCTGGTGGTGGGGGGGGAGGGGGTGGGCCATGCCATGTCATGGAAGCGCCCCACACACCCGTCGTTCGGAGGGGAGTGACGTGTTTTCATCGAGAATGGTGATGTGTGGTGTGCAACCTACACAAGATAATAAGGCTAACGTATGTGTGGGGTGTGTGTATGTGCGTGTGTGTGATTTTGTTTTCCGATTCGAGCGCAATCGCTGCTCGCAGCGTCTCGTGTGGAGGGGCTGTCGGTAGTATGCGTTTTGTTGCACAAGCTAGGATAGCAGAGAACCAGTTGAGGCCAGTGTTGGAGGTTCTATATCGGGTGCGGAGAAAACGCGGTGGGGGGGGTGTGTGCGGCGTTTGCACTGTTGCGCGATGCAGTGACATTTCTCCCCAAGAAACTCCAACAGAAAAAGAAGATTTTTTTTAAAAACATCCCAGAACCCCATAATTTAAAACATAAACAAAACGACAAAAAAGACAAACAAACAAACCATCCAAGCAAGGCTATCAGCCCTCCGGAAGATCCCTCTGCCGTAGCCGCTGATAGCCTTTGCACCCAGTGATTCTGTGAATATTGCACCCCCTGAGGGGGTGGGGCTGTGGCCGCAACTCGCGACACGGCACGATTTCAGTAAAAGCAATTGCAACCCCCGCCCGCCCCGCCACCGTCCCTCCCCCCCTTCCTCCATTGGCACGACACAATGCCTTCGGGGTAGCACCCTACCGCCACACCCGCCTGTTGCATCTTCGTCAGGCTGAAGGGTTGTCGGTTGTCGGTCACCAAGAAGACCAACATCATTCTGTCAGACAACAGCCCCCCCCCCCCCCCCCCCCAGAACGGTTGTTCAAAAAGCTGAACCAGGGTTGCTTCCCCGAAAATCGGAGGAACTGCGTGGGATCTCTCCTCTGTCAGAACGACTTTGAGGGGTGTGGGGTGGGGGGGGTATTTGGGGGATGCATACACGCCTTCACCTCCCCGGGCACCCGGGAGGTGAAGACCGCGTCGTGTGTGTGTGTGGGGGGGGGGGGGGGGGGTTAGGGGGGCTAATTCAACCCAAAAAACGGGAGTAAACCCCACTTTTCCAGGGAGCACCCCTAAACATGAAACCAATGCTACAAACCGACCCAAACCAGTCCAGAAACGTGTTTCTGGGGGGTTTTGGTGACCTGTGTGGCCCAGAGAGGTCCAGAGAGGCCCAGAAACGCGATATTTTTCAGTTGGCACAGATGTGGTACCAGATGCGGTACCCTGAATGGCCGAGAAAAACAGCCGATGGGCACTGCTTTCTGCAGGCACTGCGGCTTGACGTCATGTGTCACCATTGCATCAATGTAGTCACGCTTGAGCCACTTCGATAGTGTTCCGCCCCCTTCACAGTTTTTAAGATTGGAAAGGAGTGTTTCTCGTGCTTGGCGTGTCACCGTACCTTTTTCACGTACCCCAATGCTGGCTGGCACGACATGAACTGCGCCAGCCACTCCGGTGCATCTCCCGGAGGAGGGAGACGAGCTTATCCTCGAGAAGGAAAACGTTCTCGATCCGAGTGGCGCTCAGCTCGCCAGCAGGTTCCTTGTCATTTGCCTTCAATTATTTGAGGGCGTAGGCATTCCGCCCCATGAGAATGGCAAGGGCTGCTATTTGATACTCTTGAAGTGAGCAGGGCATCAAGTGCTCACTTGGGGGATATCGAGGTCGCTGAGTTATTGCCTCCTCTGAATGGCGTCGGAATGGACCAACACTCCGAGCAGCGTCCTGCTTCCGCCCATAGTGCGTGCCCACCATCTCTGGAACCTCAATCTACAAGGGATACCAACCTTCTCAGTGCAACCACGAGTGCATTTTGGCCTCTGCCCCCACCCCGTGGTGCTGCTTGTCGCCCCTCGGTATATGGTGATGTTACATCGATCCGCGGCATGAAGTAGAGCTTGACCGACGAACCATTCGGTTGTTTTGACCACAGGTTTTGCTTTATGTTGCAGCAGCCGCTGGAAACTGGCACAGCACTGGTACCACATCTGTGCCAAAAAATTGGAGACGCAAAAAAAGAGCTTTCCGGGCCGAATTTGGGCCTATTTCGGGCAGATACCGAATTTCCGGGGTGATATGGGGTGTTTCTGGCCTTTTGGTGCCCTTGGGGGCCTCTCTGCGGCGAAGTTGAAAATTTGGGTTTACTCCCGGTTTTAGCCCCCCCTAGGCATAGGGTGCGGGCGATTCGGTTATCGCCCAAATCGCAAAAATTATCGCCCTCATTATCGCCCATTCTGTCAAGGCGATAAGTGGGCGATAATTTTTCCGTCGTATTTTTGGGGGCAAAATGGCGGCCAGGGACGTCAGATCACTGCTGAGGTGGTGAGTGGGTCATTGCCTCAGTGAAGACCCGGTTCCTGACCAAGGTCAAGCCCTCTGCTCCAGTGTTCTCAGTGGGTGATGACTCTGTGACTAGGGTCAGAACCGCCCCAGGTCTCAGATCAGCCGTGAAGCTTCCTGTGGGCTATGCAACGAGTCATTTCAAACGTACGGTGTTCATCTCCTCCCATTCAGACCGACTACACTAGGACCACGCATCTCCTTCAACACTAAGGTGTACCCGCTTCATGCTCACGAGTGCTCCTAGTAACGGCGAGTGAACAGGTCCTGAGCGAGGTCAGGATCTGGGCCAATGCCCAGTTCCTCGCGGGTTTTGACCGAGGAAGTGACCCACCCACATGACGTCAGTGGTCAGAAGCTGATTTCTGATGCAGAATCCTAGGTCTTGGCCCAGTTGTTGACGAGGTCACAGGGTCAGTAGAGCGGTAATCACCACTAGCTGAAGACCCCTTCAGAAAGTGTGAAAGAAAACGGGCGATACTGGGCGATAATTTGGCGATAATGGGCGATAAGGCGATTCGATACGCGATAATCGGGGCTCGAACCCGGTTGGGCGAATATAGGGCGATAGGCGAATCGCCCGCACCCTATGCCTAGGGGGGGGGGGTGGGACGCAGGGTGAAAAAAGAGGCAGACTGAGCCACATACAGTAGTTCGTGAATTGTCGACACCAAAATAAGACACATTCGCGTGTGTAGTGGAGATCACATCAAGAGCAAGTGCTCGGTGTGTGTCTACACTAATATAAAAAGATTCACGTGTGTGTGTGTGTGGGGAGGAAGGAGGGGGCTGGAGGGGGGGGGGAAGGAAGTGGGACAAAAACAAGCTTCATCCTGACCACCCTTCCCCTTCCCTTCCCGTGCCCCCTCCCCCACGCCACCATGGGATTGCGGCTGCGGTTTAGCCGCCGGGCCGGCTTTCCTTTGTATTTTGTAACCATACCGCCCCTCTCTGCGTTTGCGTTTCAGACTCTTTCTCTCTCTTCCCCGAACCCATTCGCCTCAAGCCGCCGTCGGGGTAGTGTGACGTGTGTGGGGTGATCGTTTTTGCCGCACAAACAACGCCTTTTTTTGATCTTTTTCTTTGCGGGAATAGAGAGGGGGGAAATTGCATCAAGAGCCGCCTGATTTTTATTGACCTGGTTTTGGCGGTGTGTTGTGCGCTGTTGCGGGCACCAAGAAGCCATGGATCAGCCAAATTCAGTCGGAAGAGCGGGGGGTGGGGAGGAATGAGGTGTGCACCTGCCCCCCAGGTGGGGGTGGGGCACGCTGCGTTCCCCTCCACAGCCCCAGTTCAAAAAAAATGACCCACGCGGGTGTGAAGGTGGCCTCCTCTGTTCGCGACACCCCTCCCCTCTTTCCCCCCCCCCCCCACGCCCATGTTTCCTTTGCGCATTTTTTGAGGATCTTTTTTGACTCATTTTTTTTAAAACCGGGGGGGAGTTTTCCCGGTTTCCCTCTCGTCCTGTATTTCCCCCACCCCCCTATCTCGTCACCTCCCCCTCGCCCCTCTCCCCCCACCCCCCCGGTCATTCTGTGGCCATCCTTACGCTGGCCTACCATGGTGGCACCTGCTCCTTTCCCCCACCACTATTACCACCACCTACTGCGCTGGTGTAGTTCAGTCATTCACCGAGGTATAGTACTCTGCCCGCTTCCTTCGGCACCGGCCACCATGTGTTGCGTGCCTTTCTCTTGAATCTGTGGCCTGGCTTCCCATTTAAGGCTGGTGTGGGTGTGGGTTTCGAAAGCTTGCCTTGCTGTGTATGCGGAATCATCGGCGATCGTGATCACGGCACAAACGCCACGTGATGACATGATCGTGTCCGTCGCCTGAGTAGGGGCGGGTGGGGAAAACGGGTACCTTCCTGTCCCTGTATCAGCCTTGTGCGTCTCCCCTCAACCACCATTGCAAATGCACGAGCCAAAAGGCCAGCAGTGGTTCCAGGGAGTGGTGGGGGTCATATTTGAAACCCAGGTAGACCTGCACATCTAACAGAGGTGGGATATCGGGAGCCCGGTGTCGTCACGGCAGCACGGGCTTCTGTATTTCCCCTCCCCACATTCTATTTCCAGGAATACGGATAAAATCTGAAAACAGCCGCCCCCCCCCCCCCCTGTTTGCAAATAACGGCACCACACAGGGCACTATCCCTGACCCGACCCCGGAAAGAAGCACACGAGTGAGCCAACGCTACAACGACGTAGCGCACAACGTGGGGGGACGGGAACGAAGTTAAAAAAAAATAACCCAGATCGGGCAAGACTGTCAGGTTTTGAGGTGAAGTGTGCCAACTCATGGTAGGTTATTTTTACTCTCGTCACAACCCGGCTTGTGATTCTGTCGAAACCCAAAAAAAATGATGCAAAAAAATAAAATAAACGAACTGGTGTGAAAATGCGTCCGCTGTCAACCCCAAACAACAGTGCATCCGACTGTTTTTTTTTGCCCTTGCGTGGCCTTGTTCACATCACGCACTGCCCTGGTATTCTGTAGTGTATTCACCCCGCAGCACAGCCAGAACACTCAGCCATCCCCCCACACGCGGAGGGTTTCTGAGCGGTGCAACCATCTTTACCAGGGCAGTGCATGGTTTTGAGCTGAGGGGCGCTGCCAAGAGGCATCAGGGTGCGCCGCGTTTGTCAGTTGCCGCGTGATGGATATTTTGACCCCCCCCCCCCCTCCTCCCCACGCCCCACACCCTGCCCCCTATCTCCCCCACCCCCACCCAACACACCGACGTTATGATATTGTAGAACAAAATGGGGGCGGGCGGGGGTGTGTACTTTGTGGGGGGGGGGGGGACCCCATCACGCGGTCCGGATAAAGCCTCTCGACACGGCTGAAGTGGTTCTGACCCGCTGGTGGTGAAGGGGGGGGGATATGCCGAGATTCAGATCTCTCTGGCAAAGACTCTGCGCCAAATAGCCAGTAGATCGGTTAGGAGCGGGTGGGTCCAAATGAACCTGGCATTGCGGACTGCTCCGTCAAAAAAAATAAACTGAAAACTCGAGAGGTGACAGGGCGTGCGCAGGCATCGAGCCGCCCTCTCTAAAAAAAATGTACCGGGGTTGTGGGACGACACCCCGACCTGAGAGTCCTGCACGTCGGGCGGTGTGGTGTTGTCGATTCCCCGATGCTGCTTCAAAAATATCGAGAGCAGCGTGCTGCTCAGGCTGGGCCCCCCCCTCCCACCACCCCCCTTACACCAATGCCGACCGGTGTGCCGATACAGAGATTCGATACGATATGATATGTTCTTTAGACTGGAACTTTTTTTATTTTTATTTTTATTTCCGATACGACAAACTCTCTCTCTCCCCCCTCTCCCCGCCCCCAACGAACGGCCAGGCGAATACACGACACAACGACCCCCCCCCCCTCTCCAGGGGGCGACGACCACGGCCAAAAATCGTTCAAATTTGAGAAAGCGTTCAAAACTCCCCCAGGAGGATGGCCTTCTTCGCCCAGAACTGCTGAAAAATTGAGAATTTCGCAATCAGTTTGCCGTGCAGCGCGTCTCCCGTGGGCCTCTTCTGTACGATGCAGATCTGCGAATCCACAGCACTGCCAAAAAAAACAAGAAGGGGGGGCGAGAATGAAACAGCCATCCCCCTCGCTTGCCTCACAAAACTGGCTGCAAACCGGGGGGGTGTTTTCTGACACACACACACAGTGTGGGAACAGAGCAGAACGGCAATCTCCCCCACACACGAACACAAAAAAAAACAAGCCCCCCCCCCACCCACCCTCCAGGAAATGGGGTGCGACACTGCCCTGTTCCGTGTTGTGTCGTCCTCCAAGATTGGCCGGCCATGCCAAAAACCAGAGTGGCCGGATGATGGGGTGGGGGATGTACCCTCAAGGAGCGGGGGGAAGGTTTACCGCTCTGTGCAGGGATGTCTTTAAATCATGGGGTTTTCGGCAGATTTTCAGATTCTCAATCGTAAAAACCCCCTGTTTTTCCCCCTCCAAAATGGGGGTGGCACAGCGTCGTTCTACCACACGAGAGGGTCGTTTTTGGCATCAACGGATCAAACCCTCTTCACGGTGACCCTACTCAAATTTTTTTGAGTCACTGGGGGCCATTTACTGTGCGTCAAAGTGTCGACGATTGGCCACCTTTTTGGTGCCGTGGCTGGTGGGTGGCCATGGGCACACGCTAGCTGGGGGGTCTGGGGGGCAGAGCCCCCCAGCCGCCGGAGGCCACGGTAGTGAGCATATGTTCCTGCAAAACCATACTCTCTTCGACGTCGACCGTCGAACCAGTGTAGCCGGGTTGACGCTTTGTCGGGGCTTACCAATCGTCGACCCAGTAAAACTGGTCGACGCGTTTTTATGGGGGGTGGAAACCCGGGTTTGCGGGTTTGCGTGAGTACCCCAAAGCAAGGTGGCACCAGAATGTGCCTTCGACTTTTGCCGAAACTCTCATTTGTGAGGCCTTTCCTGTCGTGGGTGGGGTTTTGCTGTTTCAACTGTTGTGAGTTGTGTGTGGAGCTGGTGGGTGATGGGGAAAAGACTGGAAAGTCCTGTCGTGCTGTGGCTGATTAGTGGGGCTAGCGCAGCAGGTCTCTCATTCATTCACACCAAGGTAGTTCCCATCCTCACAGTTTTTCTTTCTCTGCAGATTTCCCGAGACTGGGACCCAGGTGTGTTTTTAATCCCCGGTCTTCCCAGCCAAAAATCCCCGATTCATTCCCGCTTTTTTCCAGCAAAAAATGGTACCCGATGTCCCTCCTCCCCAGTGTGGGGCCCTTGGTCTTGTACCAATTGGGTTCCTTCCACGGTTCCTCCCGCTCGCGCCATCCTCGGGTGCTGGAGGAAAACCCCCAAAAAAAACGGCTTTCGGGACCGTTATTCCGACGATACCCCCCGATATGCCAGCTGAAACAGCCCAAGGACTTGCTGCGGTTACTAGACGGGCAAACACACGCTCCACGGGGGGTCTGGGGGGCGGAGCCCCCCAGCCGCCGGAGGCCACGGTAGTGAACGTCTGGCTCTTGGCTGGAAAAAAACCAGATTTTGGCTGGAAAAAAACCGATTTTTTGCTGGAAAAAAAACCTGGTTTTGGCTGGAAAAAAACCGGAAAAAGGGCGGATGCCAAAAAGACTCATCCTCATCCCCCACTAGAAATACACCTGCTGGGACCCTCAAAAAAGGGGGGAAAACCCCCCAAGAAAAAACAGGGTTTTTTTTGGGGGTTTTTTTCCTGGGGCCGAAATCCTCAATCTCAATCATGATTTAAATATATCCCTGGCTCTGTGCCAAAAAAAATGAAAAAAGGATAACACTCCCCAGACACGCACACAGTGGGCCAAGATTCTGCGCAGGGGGGTCCACCCACTGAAAAAGTGATCACCACGCAATGGTTCTGAGCGCAGGGTCACACCCTGCTCTGAGCGTGGTCCCCCCGCGCCACCGCCCCGCCCCGCCCCGCCCCACCGTTTGTAGAGTAGGATAATTCGTTAAACCTGTCTGTTAAAAGGGTCCCTTCACGGGCCTTGAGGAGTGAGAGTTTTCGTTCATAATTATGTTATTTTGTGCCCCACCCCCCCCTACACCGCCCTGAACACACATCGCCCCGCCCAACCGCCACCCACCGTCTTCCCTGCTCCCCTGGAAGCGTTCAACAACGAAAATGCGCAACAGTTCGTTACTTTTTGTTGTTGCCCCGCTCCCCGTCCCCACCCGTTCAGCAGCGCTCGCATACCAAGCGAGCGGCTGCAGCTGCCAGGTGTCAGTCGCGGTTCCAGCAGCCAGCCAACAAAAGTGGGAGCCAGGCTGGTAGACATGGATACCAACGAAAAAAATAAAGCAGCAAAAAAAAATAAGCAAGCGGCAACCCAAACGAGGCGCGGGGACCGGCCTGCGACGTTGTCAAAACGAGCCCCAAAAAAAACTACGCTAAAAAAAACGCCACAAAAACAGTATTCAAACGTGACAAGCACACCTAAGCCTGCCCTCTAACGGTGCCACGCACTGCGTCTCCCCCCCCCCGCCCCTCTTTGTGGCGATACCCACACCCGAATGAACGAGGGGGGCGGAGGGCGAGAGATGGGGCGGGGTAGGTGTGCGGAGCGGAGATGCAGGCATAGCCTTGGCCTGCTTGGGGGGTGAATATTCACGCCCTCCAGGCAAGCCTGTTGATGCCTGGCGAGTCTGTGGGGAATTCCGTGCGTGTCGAGTTGAGAGTGCCATCAGCGGATCGAGCTGTTGGCTCGGGTGCATTCAACACAACACCAGGAATACCCACGAGAGTGTGTCCATCATACACTGCGCCGTCAACACACCACAGCCACAGCCCTGGTGGAAACACGGCCATCATTCGTTCAAATTGTTGCAACGCGCAAAGTCAGCCGAATTTAACTTTTTGAAGATGTGGACTCCCCAGACCGGGTGAGTCGCAGAAATGTTGCACGGGTTGTGGTGGTGGCCAGTAAGATACACGCTTCTTTTGCTCTAACAACTTTTGCCAGTCAAGGCGGGGGCGCCAGTTGGGGTGTAAGTTGCTCGGAGCGGGCATGTTGGAATCAGGATGATTGCACCACCGCCGCCCTTATCACCAGGCCGTGTGGCACTGCCCAATGTACCACAGCCGGTCTAGGGGTCTTCTATATCACATGGCTGCCATGTATTCATGCTTGCATTCCTCATCGTATTTTTCTCCTCATCAACCTCCCGACCGCTCGGCTTCTTCGGGACCCAGACCCCCTTCCCCAGCATGCGTTGACAATGGCAAAACTATTGCGGGGCGGCGCCGGGCAACAACAGACAGCCTCCACACAGCCAAGACTGCGGGAGTTGCTTTTGTTTTGCCCCGGGCTTTGGCGCACACAGCACAACAGCCCATGTTTTTTTTGTTATCTCCTCACCAGGGGGGAGGGTATATAGCTAGAGGATCGCACACCGCAGTGTCCTGTTCTCCACCCACTCTTCTTGGTGCTGTGCATTCACCCACTCTTCTGCGCACACTGAGTTACGTTGAATATGGCAAAAAAAACATGCCACTGGAGGAGGGGTGATGGCAGGGCGCCTTGCTTCCAAAAACAGTATTACATTATTATGCCACTTTGGATGTCAGCTGCCCCCCGATTCACCCAGCATGCCATTTCTATTGTCCCCAGACTTCTGTACGTAGGTTTTCGTGCAACTCAAACGAAGAAACCTCTATCTTAGTCGCTCATCCCCTTCTGTTTTTCGCCATGATCTCTCGCTAGAATCACCCGGCCGTATTTCAGCACTCAGACGATGGTGAGGATGAAGGCAGAATACAAATCTTTTTCCCGAAAAAGCCATCTCACACCTCTTGGTGCCTTTGGGCTCCTCACCTACGACACACTGCATCCAGACCCCCTCGCTACTGCCCGCCTCTATCTTCTCTCTCTCTCTCTCTCTCTCTCAGAATCAGCGTGCTGCTCCCCTGAGCCACCAGACGCCGGCGCAAGCGCCAACATAATGAAGCAGACATCATACGCGTGAGTGTCTCTTTCTGCCTCTCCCACCCCACCCCCCCACCCCCACTTTGCCCCGCCGTGTATTTAGAGTATTGCGCTTTTCTTATTTGACTGGATGCTTCCCCCGCCCCCCGCTCCACGAAGGTTGGGTAGCGGGAGAGAGAGTGAAAGGTTGTCCCCCCAGGGGACCGAGTCGCAGTGTGGCCCTGGCATGCCCTTCGTGGCACACACAGCCAGGGTGTCGGGAAGAGAATTAACCGCTCATGTGCCTAGCCCGATAAGCTTGTTGTGCGTGAGTTCTTTCTTCCCTGGCAGCTCCATATTTTATTGTGATAACCGCTGGGCCTCACTCCCCACCCACTCACCCCCTCTATTCTGAGAGAAGCATGTACCTCACAGACACAACACTACCTCCTCATCCTTCTCCTTCCTTCCCCCCCCCCCCCCCCCACGCCTTCGCCTAATGTATCTCCTATAGCACCCACCCACCGGGTTTTTTGTGACCTGCTTGTTGTTGTTTTGGCGCACATCACACAGCAAATCCCCCCCCCCCCCTAGGGGGTATCAAATGGGGGTGACAAACACGATTTTTCAAAAAACTGGCGCAGAGGCCCCAAAGCCCCCGTAAACCCTCCAAACCCCCCCAGATCGGTCCGGAAACCCATCGAACCCCACTTTTCCACCATTCCGGGCACCTCAGGTGCCCGAATTGGGGTACCTAATTTTCGTGCCACCGTTTGGTACCACACAGTGTCACTGAGGGGGGGGTTAGGAAAGGGTACGCACTAATACCACATTTCTGACGGGCTAGAACTCGTCATCAGGCGCCATGTAGGTGGCATCGATCAGGTCTTCAATGAGCTTTGGTTTGATTATGTACTTCCCTCCCTGTCGCACAGGCAGGTCGTGCTCAGCTGCTTTGTCCCGCAGTTCAGCCACAGAGAGCTTGGTGTACTCAGTCCGCAGCTGCTGCTTCATTGTGGTGCGATGTATCCTCAAGTGAACGTCCTCATCTGAGTTCAATTTCCTCTCCTTGTAGGATGAGTACGTCTCTTCGCTCGGCACAAGCGGGACCCCAATCTCAAAGAGTGCCCTGCGGTTGTGTTTTTGCTGCGCAATGCTCGCAATCCTCTCTGGGTTGCAGCCGGGAAGATCCTCACTCAGCAAGCCGACTGTACCATGCGCTCCCTCAATGAAGTCGTTCGAGTGTGGAAGGTCTTTGGCAGCCTCTGGCGGGAGATCCGTGTCATGAGCCACAAAGCGATCAAAAGTCTCGATCATGCGTGCCACTGATCCCCGAAGGCGGCTTGCGCATGTAGAGTCGAAGTGCTCCTGGGCTTGCTGCATGCCAAGGGGGTTGCGCCCTGCCGTCTCAAATATCCACTGTGGAAACTTGCTTTTCACACGCGAAAGAGTCACGAGCCACCCTCGGAGGGTCGGGTAGAGTTTGCGGGCTTCCGTGACATTCATCTCGCCACGCAATTTGCACCCTTTCAGCAGTACATACGTACTCTTGTACCAGGCAAAGCAGACCGCAGCAACCACCAACTCTGGCACAATGTCGTCACACAACAGCACACTGAGTGCGTTGCTTCCCGGAATGTACAGCTCGCGTCGCTCAACAGCCTTGGTCAATACATCCCGGTTGTGGAGCACTGCCGCGCAGGAACGGCATAGCCACCCATATTTGTTTCCCACCTGCCTTCCCAACGTAAACCCCTTTGGAATGCCTCCTTTTGTTGCGAAGAGTGTTGATACCATCTTGATTCCCGTCGATGTGGTGGCGTTCGTGCTTTTAGGACAGCAAGCGGTGTGAAGCGTCTCGATCGCAGCTTGGGTGGTGGTGTTGATATCAACCGATTCAATGGTGTGCTTCCACTTGTGCGACGAGCACCCCGAAGGTATCAACCCTCCAAGGACACAGGCAGCTTTGGCCGTTGATTCGTGATCAGTCAGACACAGTGATGGTTTTTGAAAGCCGGCCTCCGTCGCCGCCAGCAGAACACGCTGGATCTGGGGCACCTTGTCGATGGCACGGCTTCCCTCCCCGACGGAGCTGTCGGCCACGACTTGGAGCACCCTGCCGGTCTCAGGGCTTGCAGCAGAGAACGAGACCTGCGAGTACTTCACCCCTTGCTGCGAGCGCGCACCCGACGAGGTGTCCATGCACGTCTGCACCTGCCCTCCTTTTTCACGAAGCTTCGTCAGGAACCGATCAGTACTCATTGGACCTGCCCACGCATCAGTGCGTTTGACTGTCGCCGCACTGATGTTGCGCCCCTTCCCACGAGTGCCAAGGATGCACTCCAGGATGTCGCTCAGAGCCTCGCCACAGCTCTTCGCGCCGATCCCCCACCCTCGCAGCACTGTCAGCGCCGTTGCCACACCGGCGCTGTAGCCCCCCTCCTTGTTGTAGAGGGAGGTCGGTGTCACAAGACACCGCTGTCGCAAGCGCTTATATTTGGCGTGTAATCGTCTATACGCGCTTGCGGAGTACACTCCCGGACTCGAGGTTTTCGGAGTCGTAGCGTCCTCGGGGTCGCTGTCGCTGTCGCTTTGATTGACACTGCCACTGTCACAGTCGCTGTCGCTGTCGCTGTCTTCATCGGTTGTATTCTCCACTGGCCCCTCACCCGCGCTCGCGCCCTTTGCCATCGGGCGAACTGTGTGATCGCAGTTCACACACCACCGGAACTCTCGTTTCCCTTCGCACTGCACCCGCGTCTTCCGCGCACCGATCCGCGAAAGGGCCTTTAAAAAGGCCTCCTTCGTGGGGGCCCCGCGCGTGCGCCTGAGTATGCGCGCCCGCTGCGCGTTCAAATCGCACCACCGTGCCCCACACAGCTCCACGGGCAGCTGGCCGACGAACTTCCTCGCCGCGGCGATGGCGTTCGCACTCCGAGCAACCGTGCGGCCCATTCTTGTGTTTGTGCGGTATTCACAGCACTCTGCAGATGATTGTGGGTGTCTGTGGTGCGTATCCTTTCCTAACCCCCCCTCAGTGACACTGTGTGGTACCAAACGGTGGCACGAAAATTAGGTACCCCAATTCGGGCACCTGAGGTGCCCGGAATAGTGGAAAAGTGGGGTTCGATGGGTTTCCGGACCGATCTGGGGGGGTTTGGAGGGTTTACGGGGGCTTTGGGGCCTCTGCGCCGGTTTTTTGAAAAATCGTGTTTGTCCACGTAAAAGGGTGGCATTTGACCCCCCCTACCCCCCCCCCCCCCCCCCTATGCCTATTTCCTTTTCGCCTTTCGGGCACCCGTCCTTATCATATCACCCCGCTTCCCCCCCCCCCCTCTCCCCTCCCTCCCTCTTCGGTCGCCTCTCGAGGCCTCGCCGTCCCTCACACCTCACACACGCCACCACTGTCTTCCCCCTTGTCATTTCCCCTACCCGCTTTCTTTGTTGTAACCGTCACGTTATTCAGTAAAGGGTGTGTGTGTGTGTGTGTCATCGATACCCGGCAGATTTTTCAGCAGATTTTCCCCCCCCGGTGTTTTTGAGGTGGGGAAAAACAACGCGTCAAAAAATATGCGCCACGTCGGCACCGCGTACGGCAACACACAAAACCGCAAACACAGCAAGCGGGGTGCTCTGAGCAGAGAGGTTAATAGTGGGGCTCTCGAGTTCCTCGTGTGCTGTGGAGGTAATATGTTGCCCCAGTTCGCGACTCTAAGCTCGTAAACCGTGAGAGGAATATTGTGAAAGAGGGGGGTGGGGTGGCCTGAGGGGGATGGTATGCCAGAGGGCGGGAGGGTAGGGGAGGGGGCGCCAGATGGTTCAAAAAAAGAGAAGGCCTGAGTACAACGAACCAAAAAAAATGTGTCATCTCGCCCGGCCTCGGGCCCTGCACGCCATTCCCATACCATTAGGGCAGTGGGGTGGTGTGCCTCTGTATTGTTGTCTGTCGAGCCAAGCAAGGAACCTTGCTGCAAACCCGTCAAATCTGCCTTGTGTGCTGTGTACGGTGCACACATTTGTTATTTACGAAGAACATCTTAACTTTGTTCGCACTAAAACAAGACCCGTGGCAGCGTTAGGTATCCTGCACACAATGCACTCGCAGGAAACCTTCGTAACATTACAATAACGCAATCTGAAGTCCCCAGCTGGACTTCAGCCCCACATGTCCACGTGTTGGCCAGGGGGTGTGTGTATCTGTGTGTCCTGCCTTGTGTGCCCAGCACAGAGATGGGACGGTATTTAGAGGCCACCCACCCCACCCACCAAGAAGAGGGAAACCTTTTGTTTTTTTATTTTTGACAGGTGCGCCGCGAGCAGGTATTGCAGTGGAAGAGCAACACCACCCCACCCCACCCCCCCACCTCCCTTTGACCCGCCCTTTGACAACACTGTCCAGAATGCAGCCCCCCCCCCTAGGGGGGGTCAAATGGGGGTGACAAACACGATTTTTCAAAAAACCGGCGCAGAGGCCCCAAAGCCCCCGTAAACCCTCCAAACCCCCCCAGATCGGTCCGGAAACCCATCGAACCCCACTTTTCCACCATTCCGGGCACCTCAGGTGCCCGAATTGGGGTACCTAAATTTTGTGCCACCGTTTGGTACCGTACAGTGCCACTGTGTGGGAGGTTGGAAAAGAAAATGCCCCAACACACCACATCTGAGGGTTGCAATGCATGTTGCTTGCCAACCACGTCATCCGGTGGGTGTCAGGCGCTATGTAGGTGGCATTAGCCAGGTCTTCGATGTGTTCTGGCTTGTATATATACCTCCCTGCCTGCGGCACAGGCACTGCCTTTGTCCCCCACACCAGCCACAGAGAGCGTATTGTCCTCGGTCCACGGTTGCTGATTCATTGTGATGCGTTGTATCCTCGAGTGAACGTCACACACTAGTGGCACCACCACCCGCCATCCGAGAGCTGTATTGACTTTGCGCGCTTCCGTTGTATTCACCTCGCCACGCATATTGCACCGTTCAGTACCAGTGCTCTTGGGCCAGGCAAAGTAGACCGCAGCAACTACCAATTCTGGCACAATGGGTACCACGACAGCGCACTTCATGTGTTCCCGGAATGTACAGCTCGTGTTGCAACAGTCGTTGTCAACACATCCCGGTTGTGGAGCACTGCTGCACAGGAATCACACGACCATCTGGACTGTTCCGTACCTACAGGCAGCCTCCCGGTGCATGGTGGCAGGGAGGTATATATACAAGCCAGAACACATCGAAGACCTGGCTAATGCCACCTACATAGCGCCTGACACCCACCGGATGACGTGGTTGGCAAGCAACATGCATTGCAACCCTCAGATGTGGTGTGTTGGGGCATTTTCTTTTCCAACCTCCCACACAGTGGCACTGTACGGTACCAAACGGTGGCACAAAATTTAGGTACCCCAATTCGGGCACCTGAGGTGCCCGGAATGGTGGAAAAGTGGGGTTCGATGGGTTTCCGGACCGATCTGGGGGGGTTTGGAGGGTTTACGGGGGCTTTGGGGCCTCTGCGCCGGTTTTTTGAAAAATCGTGTTTGTCCACGTAAAAGGGTGGCATTTGACCCCCCCTAGCCCCCCCCCCCCACCCCCTCTCCCCCGCCACAACCACCACCACCGCCACCACCACCCGAACTCCAGGTTAACTATTGCCCCACATCAATCCCGCAACCCCCCCCCCCCCCCACCACGTGTGTATTTTTATACCGTGGACACAACCAAAAGACCCCTTGCATTCCATTTCATTTAACTCTCCACCTCATCCCCCCCCCCCCCCCCACAACTGACTGCCACACAACAGCTCCAAGCTGCGACCTCCCACGCCCTCCCTGTCCCCCAATGCCACCCTTGAGGTCTTTGAAGGCAAGCGTCCTGCAGAGGCACCAGGCATATGACAGCGATGCCAGAGACGTATCCCTCCTCCTCGTCTCCATCTGGGCAATCTACACCATATGGCTCGGGACTGTTGTGTGGGGGTCTGAGGTGATGGCTGCCTCCCCCTCCGCGAACCGCTGGTGGTATTGGGTGGGGTTCTGCACGGCTGTCCCGCTCGCTATGGCGGTCATCCTCCCATATGGGGCGTTCTCCTGCGCACGACTCCTGGGCGTGCGGAAGGGGGTTCGCAGTCTCACCAGCTCTCGCCTGACCCACCTCTCTGCTGTGCTGTGCCTCGCCGCAATCGCCGTCACGGCCATCACACTGCTGACCCCTCCCTACATCGACTACCGCAAGGCGTCCCGCAGCCTCAACGAGGCAGGGCCTGCTCAAGCCGAGCTTCGCTGCAACCCCGACCTGCCACCCCTGGATCTGTCAGTCTCCTCGCAGAAATATTTCACCCTCCCCGCGGGTCAGTGGCGTGTCCAGGCGGAGAACTCCATCCCCCTGCTGGAGACGGGCCTGTCGGGGATGCGGCTGATCGCGCCGTTGGTGCACCTCCCTGCGAGCGGGGCTCCCTGTCAGTTCAGCCCCCCGGTGTTCGTTGCCTGCGACAAGGATGCGCCTAGGTCCGGGGGGTTCCAGGTCACATCGGAGTGCGCCTGGGAGGCGTCTGCCCAATGGAGGAATGTGACTTTGAGGAGGCTGAGCGTTGCGCGCGGCTTTGATAAGGACAGGAGGCATTCCATCACCCATATGGCGAAGGATCATTACGGCGAATCCGTCCAGCTGTTCCAATACGACACGGAGGGGCGGGATGTGCTTGTGGAGGAGCTGTCGAGCGCTTCGGAGGGTCTCCGTGACCTCCGCATGCTCGTCTTCATGGGGTGGCTGGTTGTGTCCGTCACCTCGCTGCTTGTGGTGTGCTGGGTTGCGGCGGGGGATGGCCTCCCGCCGGCTCCTGCCCCCCAGGAGGATCCTGGGTCCAGCGGCAGGGCGGCAGCTGAGGGGGAGCCCAACAACGGGAATGTCAACAACGGCAGCATCAGCAGCAGCAACAGCAGTGTTCCGAACAACGCCCCGGATGTCGTGTCCATCGACATCGAGAGTGTGGGGAGTGGCGAAGACGAGGTGGTGGTGGTGGAGGAGGATGTTGTGGTGGTGGCGGATGCAGCGGAGACAGAGACGGTTGATCATGTGATGAGCGATCCCGTCGCAAGCAGCGCCAACGGTGGGGGCGGCAGCCCCCACCCGGAGGCGGCTGAGCTGCCCGCCTGACAAAATATATGGTGCCAGAGGGGGCCTTCGCTACCAGATGTGACTGAGTGAGAAAAAGGGAGCTGCAGCCCACTTCCCCTCACTGACTGACGAGCTGTGACGAGCTGTGACTGGTAGCGAGGGCCCCCAGAGGGGAGCGTTGGGCGTTGATGAGGTGGAGTGTGGGAGGGGTGTGTGTGTGTGTGACTCATAATGTGACTCCTTCTTCTTCACGCTCGCCGCTCCCCCTCCCCCCAGCGCCGACACCGGCACTTTTGTGTCGGGAGTTTCGCGGTGGCTGCGGTTCTTTTTTGAGCACATTTATGATGCGTGCAAAAACCAAATGTAGATAATACTCTGAATCCTCCTTTTTCTCCCCCTTCTTCTGAGCTAACTCGCATCCACACATGTCCTCTGCCCTCCACACCCAAAGGCACTCCCTCTCGGGCCTTTGGGTGGCGGGATCATCGACGCATCACGAAGGGAAGTATTGCTACGCTTCATGCTTTATGTGAGTCGTATCCTTGTGGCACAGTTATGCTGGAGTGATGCTGTGCGCAGAAACCCCTATTTGCCCTGCTTGCCCCCTTGGGGTGTGCGTCTGTGATGCGTGTGGTGGTAGCATCTGAACCCACTCAGTGCGGACCTGCGCTAAAACGGCAAAACCTTAACGCGCGTGTTGTGTTGTGCATGCCCAGTTCTCCTCCTGTGCACACCCACGCCGCCACCCTCTTTCAAACCTATTAGGAACCGCAGCATCCCCCCAGACACGCACGCTGTCTCTTTGCCTCTTAGTCCTCCTTTCATCCTGATGCCTCTGCCGTGCTTCTGACTTGCTCTTCCCTTGTATTTTGCTTCATGCAGGGCGTAGCGGAGAAGCCCCCTCCTGTGTAGTGTGGGCAGAGGGGGTTTCGGGTTCTTCGCTGCTGCCGCGCATGCGGTGAAATGAATTATGAATCCTTTCGCTGTGCGTGGCTGTGTCTGTTGGTTCCCCAGCTTTCTTTCACAGTGGTCTCAGGGTGGGCCGCTTTCGATAACACTGGACGCGCTGGGCCCGCAGGTCCGTTGTGTGCGTGTTGACAGTGCGGGTTGTGTCCTCTACGGGGCAGAGCCCATTGTGTTGTGGTTGTCTGACAAGTGGGAGCCTGGCCTGCAATCGAATTCCACCTGACAGTTTCGAAAATTCACGTGCACATCAAGAGCAGCGTACTCGGTACTCGATGTCATATTGCACTGCTGCAATAATTCTTAGAAAGAAGTTTCAAACACGATGTATTTTATATGTGTCCGTCCCGTTCTCATGTTCCGGGGCCTTCGGGCCGCAGCAACTTCCGGACGCACACGTTCACACATGTTCTGATAAAGAGAGTCAGATGCAGTGTACATAATCCAGTCAAATCCTGATGAACCACGCATCACGCGCGCACGCTGGTCATTGCATGCCATCGCCCCCACTCCTGTTGCCCCAGTATCGCATAGTCTCATATCAACCCCTGCCCCTTCTCCCGGGTCACTTTGTTTTTTGATCATTCAGCGTAGCCCAATGCAGGCCGAGACCCGCAGACCTGTCCTTCAGGCTTGCCAGGGCAGGAATGCAACGAGAGATCGAGGTGGTGCGCAGCACTTTACTCCGACGATGCTGCCTGGCTCTTTCTATCTGCAACGAGGGAAATCACTCTGTGCCAAACATACCACTACGCCACACGGGAAGGGGGGGGACATTGCGGCACACTCCTTGTTTTCCTGTGTCCGCTGTCTCCTCTTCCCCCCGCCTCACTCAGTCCTCCCCCCCCAGGGCCCCCCCCCTGCACCCATCTCCCCGCCAATATCCACAGCGCGGGCTGGCCGCCTTCTCCCCAGCCCCATCTCTCTCACCAGTTTGTCAAAAAAAATAAACTCGGCCACAATTATCTTTCTGCAGTTTCATTTTTATTGCCACAACCCCCGATTCTGGTTCCTGCTTCCCTTAGGGCATGTGCATGCTTTGTACAGTGCTGCTGTTGCCCCTTTGCCTTAATGAGGAGGGTGGGGAGGGGTTCCCAGCGATGTCGCTTCACCCTGTGATTAAGGTGTCAGCGTGAAGGTCGCACTATTTAGCTAGGATTCACGCTTTTCTGCACTGTCTCAGAGAGAGAAGAAGCAGCCCCTCACAGCTGCCCCCCCCCCCCCCTCGAGTGAGGGTTGTTATGGTTGGGCAGCCAATGTTGCGCCATATCATGTCAACTTACTTCCCAAAAAGACACACGGGCGAACAGCCCGTGTGAGTGGCGGAGAAGGGGGGGCTGGGGGTGATTTAGAGCAGGGATATCCCGGGTAACACCACCAGCCCAAGCGTGGTGTGGCACTCCGGTGGTTCTCGGCAGGGTGGTGTTTGGTGTGCAGTTGCCACTCAACAGGCCCAAGGCGAGCATCTCATGCGGGCCGAACGACGGCCCACCCTGCTGCAAGGTTGGCAGTCCCAGCAGAACATCATAGGTGTTGGTAGCTGAGCCCTGCTGCGCCCTCAGGGAGGAAGAAAAAACGCTGATTCCCCGTGGCGCGTTGGTGCCACGCCGTCCCCCGGTTTTCTGAATATTTCATCCGTTTATTTGACGTCGTGGCCTATTCCTTCCTCGCCCCTCCCCCCCCCCTCCCGCAGACCCACCGGGAACAATGTTGCCGGGTTGGTGGCGTTTGCACGCAGAGTGCGCGTCAAAGAAAGAAAATATACCATCATCCACCTATACACCCCGTTGCCTTCTCATCTCAATTTGTGTCTTTTTTTGGTTTTCACCCACTGCGCCAACGGGCGTGGTGGACCAGCAACGATTTGCCTTCTCTTGAATATAGACCTGTTGCTAGCAGTCTTTCTTTTGTGCTTCCGAATCCGGTTCCTATACCGTTTCAGGGATAGTTCCTTGCAAGATACATGACCTCTTGTTGTTGTTGCTGTTTCTCCTGTGCAGATAACGCCTGTTGCGGGCAACAATCTGCAAAGGGTGCGCATGTGTTCGCAAGTGAATGATTTGAACCACCCCTGGGTGGAGGGCGATACTGGTCTGTTGTGTGGATGTGAAGGCGCTTTCTCTTGGCAGCGCGTTGCTCCAAACTGCAGACAAATACAGCCACCCCCGGACAGTTTGGCAGAGCAGTGCTCCCCCATGTGACCTGCAGGAAGGCTTCGGCCCGTGTCTCCGGTGACCGCGCACGACGCCGTGGGACCTGTGGTGAAAACACATGGGCACAAGTCTTTTCGGGAGATGTGGCTCGCCAGTGCACTGTGTTCCTGTGCTGCACGTGGAGGTGAGCCCTGGGACACTTGTCGCGTGGTCGATTGGCCTATGCTGTCGGACGCGGTAGACGGAGGGATGGAGGACACTGTGTCCTCCAGCCGAAATCAGTTTTCAGTAGGTGTGGTTGTCCCCGCCCCCGCCCTGCGTTTAAGACTTGCAATGCCAGGTGCTGCCGACGTGTCTGGAGATGCGACAGAATCATATCACTGCCACACGTCTCACAGATTTGCCGACACCACACGCACACCCTCAGCACTCTCACAATGTCCTACTACGTGCCGTCTGCCGTGCCGTACGTGCCCTCTGTGGACGTTGCCATGGCCCGTGCCAACGCTGACCTTGCCGTGGCGTCTGCTGTGGCGCTGTCGCCGCGTGTGTACGCACCCTCTCTGGCTGCGGCACCCCTGGCGCCTTACGTCCCGCTGTCGCCGCGTGCCTACCTGCCCTCTGTGGCTGCTGCGGAGTCGGCCGCACTTGCCCACGCCGCGTACGCGCCTTCTCTGGCTGCGTCCAACGCGGTGGCTGCACGTGTTGCGGCCGATGCGGCTGTGTCTGCGTCGGTGCAGCGTGCACGCCTGTCTGCGCTGGCACCCCACTACTACTACTGAGCGTGACGCACCGCGTGCAGGGGACGTGCTGCTTGGGATAAACCGCAGCACGGCACCCTGTGCACGCCCCCCACCGCCAGGTGGCTGTTTGTAACCCCCTCGCTTCCTTGCTGTTCGCTTCCCCCTGTTACCTCTTGTGCTGCCCCCCTGCGGGGCGGCCCCTGTGTCCCAACCGACCGCACCATGCCCTCCTGTGGCACGCTGTTTGTGATCCTCTTCACAGTCCGCAGAACGACACCCCCTCCCCCCTCTCACCACCCCCACCCCACCCAACTCAACACCCGGCCCCGCCCTTGCTCATCATCCTGAGCCAAGTTCTTGGGCACTTGACTTCCTGCTGAACGTGTTGTGCATTGTGCGGACTGTTCCATGGTTTGACAGAATTCTGCCAGAATTTCACAGATTCTGGCAGATTCTGGGGATTTCAGATTTTTCAGAATTTTCAAAATCTGAGAAAATCTGTCCAGATTCTGGGCAGATTTTTCCAGAATTTTCAGAATTCTGGAAAATCTGAGAAATCTGGAAAAATCTGAGAATTCTGGAAAAAATCTGGCCAGATTCTGGACAGATTTTTCCAGAATTTTCCAGAATTCTCAGAATTCTGGAAAATCTGAGAAATCTGGAAAAATCTGAGAAATTCTGTCAGAAATCTGGAAAATCTGTGGGGGGGACCTTTTCGAATTTTTTTTTGGGGTGGGCCTATTTTGGACATTTGGACCCATTTTCAAAGGAATTTTTGAATTTTGAGCCCATTTTGAGCCCTAAAATGGCTCATCGAAATATTTCTGCAAAAAATCTGGGCCAGAATGCCAAAATCTGAAAAATCTGAGAAAATCCGGAAAATTCTGGAAAATCTGAGAAATCTGGAAAATTCTGAGAAATTCTGCGGGGGGGACCTTTTCGAATTTTTTTTGGGGGGGGGGGCTATTTTGGACATTTGGGCCCGTTTTCAAAGGAATTTATGAATTTTGAGCCCATTCGTTGCCCTAAAATGGGCCCGCGAATATCTAGCTCCTGCTGAGGACCTGGGTACATGGCCAAATCAGCCAGAAATCTCAGGTTTTCGCAGTGCAATTTGGGTTCGCGTGCTGGTATCGCAGCCTGGCCCCGAGGGTCCATACCGTGAGTAACCGGGCCCGCTATCCTACACTCGTTTTTTCCTAGGTTTTCGTCAGCTGAGTGAGGGTGTGATATGAGGGTTCTATCCAACAAGGATATCAAGGCGGCACTTCAAAGTCCTGCCAAGGACAGCGCCACGTGGGTGTGTGCTTCTGATGTACGTTATGTCATCATGTGAACCCTCCCCAGCGTGTGCCAACATCCCTGACACGCTCACGAAAAGCATAACACGGAGAAAACAGGTGCCGAAACAACCTGCCGAGCACACGGGTGGTGCCACGTTGATCCACGCAGCGATCTCCCATGTCAGGAAGCCTTGTTGCCACGGCAGCGTGCCGCAGACTGTGGGAGAGGTGTCGCCAGTCACCTTGAGGTTGCAGTGTGTCATCAGACTAAAACCCGTGCCTTGTTCACCCTGTTGTTCACCCCTGTGAGGTTGATCTTTAAACCACCGCAAATGAACAACCCATCTTCTGGAGTGTGATCTCTGGTGGCGGGGTGGGATGGGTGAGTGGGGTGTGACGGTGCAACGACAGTCGAACTTCTTCGAACGCAGAACACCCCACCAGCCTGCCGGGCGTGAGAAGTGTTCGCAAGGATCCGCACAGTGAAAAGTTTCCTGAGTTGGCTACGCCGAACTTACAAAATGGGAAGGTGTGAGTGTCGCTTGTTACGACCCACTGGCTGGACGAGTTCTCTTTTTGGGGGACAAAACCACACACAACAAGAAGGTTGTCACAGGGGGTCTTCGCTGGTCGTTATTCTTCGTCAATCTTCGTCAGTTTTCACTATTTCAACAGCAAATACACCAAGGTGCACTGACGACCATCCCGTAGCGAAGACCCCCACAGTGAAAAAGATAGTTGGCAGCGCTTTGGGTGACAAACACAATCTACCTTGCCTTGTTGTTATGACTGTGCGCACATTCACACCAACCTTCATCAGCCAAACCACGTGAGGTTTGTTCATCCGGGTTTGGCGCACACACAACGACTTGTCTTTGAAACGTCCAATGCAACACTCACAGCATCGAGGCCAAGTGTTTCTCGTAGTATTTTTCGGTTTTGCTCTGAGTGAGCGGATATAACTGGTGAAAATGGGTACAGTGGCTGAATCTGGAGGTTGGGTGCGGGTTGTGTGTTCCGCAT
The DNA here is from genome assembly GCA_963210315.1 of Rhynchopus euleeides. Lineage (NCBI taxonomy): Eukaryota > Euglenozoa > Diplonemea > Diplonemida > Diplonemidae > Rhynchopus > Rhynchopus euleeides. The sequence continues at coordinate 2,062,305 of OY723267.1, forward strand.
CATCCCTACAAATCAAACCAAGCCGATTGACACCGAACATTTTGTCTGACCTGCACCCATTGTTTCCTGCCTGCCTGCCTGTGTTGTGCTGCACCTGTGCCTCCCTGTTCTGTATTTTGTACCCTCAGCGGGTTCACGATACAGGGCAGTCCACTCCCCCAAAAATCACGGTCTTGACGCCCATTCCATCCACTTTCAGTGGATGTGTTTGGTATTTCCGAATGGAATTTTCCAGCGTCAAGATTACAAGAACAGGGTCAGTCACTTCTACCGTAGCTGCGATGCCGGTAGTTGTGCAGAAATGATCTTTTCGACGGACGCGACGCCTCCCCAGCTTGCCTGTGTCTGTGTTGCCATAGCCATGTGACAGATATTCACATAACGAATGTACTGTCACACCGCAAGGGGCTTTGGACAACGTTAAACAACAGTACACTTGCAGGTTTGGGTCAAAAATTCCAATTTCCGCTGGTCACGGGCCCCTTTCAAAACATTGACCACCTTTCGAGAATTTAGTTCTGCACCATGGATTCGAGGGACTGCGATGATTCGGAACCGAGGATGAAGACTACTGGGAAGGAACTGTGTGCTCTCTTGAAGCACTGGAATCGGCGAACTTGGACGGAACCTAAGCGCGACAGGTGAAGGGGCATCCCGAACAAAGGCATACAAAGTGGCTCTGGAGACATTGTTGCATCTGCGACACCCTGTCTTACATCCCGCCTGGGCTCTGATCTTCACCTATAGCAATGACTAAATCCCTATCATGGGTACATGAAGCTTTTGTAGGTACATTTAAACTTGCGAACCTCTCAACGACCTGTTAATCGCCTTGTACCGAAATCTGACCCTGGGCTTCGGCCCTCACGGCATTCAGCGGGTGACCCGATGCCGGTGTGGATGGAGAAGTGCACAGTTCTGAAACAGTGTGTCGACGAATCCGAGGAATCCAATCAGAGTAGTCCCGAGATGAAGTGGTGCAAGAACTCAAAAACTGTTTGCCTTTGGTCAAGGCCCCCTTTCCAAAAATTTGACCCGCGCAGTGGTGGCCAGTCCTGAGAACCAACAGCGACTGGTCCAGGACGAGGCCGACCCTGTACATAGCCTGTGTATGACTACCCTGTCATACCAGGCTGCTGCTAGTTGGCCACAAGCCACTGGCAGAATTCTCAGAATTCTCCCAGAATTCTCAGAATTCCCCAGAATCTGACAGAATTCTGCAGAATTCTGTCAGAATTCTCAGAATCTGCAGAATTCTACAGAATTTCTCAGATTCTGCAGAATTTAAACCCTGTGCCTGGAATTTTGTCCAAAAAATATCACGTTTTCGCACAAGGCATAAAATGGTCAAAAAACCCGAAAATCGGGTTTGTAGGGTATATGTCCCCTGTCTGAAAATGCAAAATATGGCCCCGCAGGTGCCCCCAGAGTGATTTAAAATTGGAAAATCGACATTTTCCACCTACGGGAAATCCCCCAAAATAGGGGGTCCCCAGTCACGAACCCCAAAAAAATGTCCCGCGCGCCTCTAAGGCACTCTGGATTTTTATTATGTCATCCAGATGTCACATCTGGGTCCAGGAACACCGGTTTTTGGCCTCAGGAAGTCGAAAAATATGTGTGGAAATTTTTATTCCTGACCAGGATCCCCTAAAAGCCCGATTTCCCCTGTTTACACATGGGGGATTTCTTGCAACGCCCGCTCGTGTGCTGAGTGTGTTATCCGCGACGTGGATGCGGTCGCCCTCTTCCTCCCAGAAGCCACTGATCTTCCTCATCCAACTTCACCTCTGGATGTACGCGGCACGTGCTTGGGTTGTCCTGTCGCAGTGCAGCAGAAGGTCCCCTGTGCACTGCTGCCCAAGCCATTTCGGCTGCACGGAATACGCCACGCAGAGTAACGTGGTATCGCGTGACCAGCTCGTGAGGCTTGTGCCCCGAATCGAATCGATAGGCTGCGAGCTGCATTGCCTCGGTCAGTTGATGTCCTTGTGTGTGCATTTTTGTGCACAACAGTCCCTTGGGTATCTGCAGCGCAGGTGCCTGCACTGGACCAGGACTCCTGATTTGCCTCTGGCACTTGTGATCGGAACGGATGCGGCGACATGCCACGGTGCCCATGGATAGCCATGCCGGCACGAAAGTATGTTCACGACGGTTGATTACCATTGCTGCACTCTGTCAGAACCAAGGGTCGCAGCTCACCTGAACGCCCACCAGGCCCCCCAACAGGGGGTGAAACCAAAGGGTCCCCCCTGGGGTTTTTTAACCCAAAATTTTCGAATTCGACATGTCCCCGGGATTTCCACTATGTCGCAGATTTCGATCATTGAGTCAAGAAAACCTAAAAATCTAGGGGGGAGGTGCTGAAGGATTGCACTGAAAATTTTATCTAACTCGGTCAAAATTCCAGGCACAGGGTTTTAAAAATCTGGAAATTCTGGGCATTTTTCTGTCAGAATTCTGTCAAACCATGCTGTTCATCGGGCAAAGAGGGAGGTCAGGGCCTGTGGCACACGTCTGTTGGGTGTTGCTTCGTGTTGGCAGGGGCTGTTGTCGGAGGACTCACCACCATGTTGTCCGACTTGCCAACGCCACATCCCGCGCCACGTCTCAGGTTGTCGCAGTTGGTCTACCTTACACACACCGCCCTGCAGATTTGCCGATACACGCACACCCTCAGCACACTCACAATGTCCTACTACGTGCCGTCTGCCGTGCCGTACGTGCCCTCTGTGGACGTCGCCATGGCCCGTGCCAACGCTGACCTTGCCGTGGCATCTGCTGTGGCGCTGTCGCCGCGTGTGTACGCACCCTCTCTGGCTGCGGCACCCCTGGCGCCTTACGTCCCGCTGTCGCCGCGTGCCTACCTGCCCTCTGTGGCTGCTGCGGAGTCGGCCGCACTTGCCCACGCCGCGTACGCGCCTTCTCTGGCTGCGTCCAACGCGGTGGCTGCACGTGTTGCGGCCGATGCGGCTGTGTCTGCGTCGGTGCAGCGTGCACGCCTGTCTGCGCTGGCACCCCACTACTACTACTGAGCGTGACGCACCGCGTGCAGGGGACGTGCTGCTTGGGATAACCCGCAGCACGGCACCCTGTGCACGCCCCCCACCGCCAGGTGGCTGTTTGTAACCCCTCGCTTCCTTGCTGTTCGCTTCCCCCCTGTTACCTCTTGTGCTGCCCCCCTGCGGGGCGGCCCCTGTGTCCCAACCGACCGCACCATGCCCTCCTGTGGCACGCTGTTTGTGATCCTCTTCACAGTCCGCAGAACGACACCCCCTCCCCTCACCCCACCCTCTGCCCCTTGCTCCCACGAGCCAACGCATTACCCTACATCCCACATCACCATTTGCTTCTCTTCTGCCCCCCACCCCCACCCCCTCCACATCCTCAGGTCGCGATGCGACACGACCCCTGCCCCAGGAGTGACATAATCCCCCTCCTCCGAATCACCTCCTCTGCGCCGCACCCTTTAAGACCCCCTCCTTCACAACACCCCTTTCCATGCAGGTATTTTACCGTGGGTGGGAGTTGCGAGTTCCCCTTTTGCACTGCTTCAAACCCCTCACCCCACACCTGCGTCTGCTAGCCCACCCCACCCACACAGCCCTGGCACAGGGCCATGCTTCTCGCAGAGCCTCCTGGCTCCACCACACGCGGTGGCAGGCGTGTATCCTCTGCCGTGCTGAACGACCGCCGTGTGTCAGTCCTGACCTCTGCGCTCCCTGGAGCCCTCTCATGCGGACCGACCCCACCAGAGCCGCCTCTGAGAACGGCCAGGCCGTCAGGCGACGGCAAGCAGGCCTTCTCTCTTGTGTGGCGCAGTGGGGCGCCGTTGGCATGGCGCGATGGCAGTGCCGAGGTGCAGCGCAACTTCGAAGATCTGCTGACGGAGGACCAGATGCACCACACCATCGCGACCCGGCGGCGCGATATGGAGGAGGAGAAGGCGAAGGTGAAGCGGCGGCGTGAGGAGCAGCGCCTCTGCATGAAGCGGCGGCAGCGGAAGTCGTTTCTCGATGCCGTCGCGCGGAACGAGCCGCACAGCATCCACAAGCTGCACCGCCTCTCGCAGCGCGCCGTCTCGGCCCGCTCCTCAGTCTGCACGCCCCAGGACGTCACCCTGTCCTGCCCCGCTCCCCCTCCGGTCCGCCACGGAGTGACTTACGACATGTCAAACTTCAGCAACGTCGACCTCGACACCGGCAACGCCGCACCTCCTGACACACGGCAGGACAGCGTTGCCTGCAGCAGCCCCCTCACCCGCACACCCACCCCAGGGCTGGGGGGCGACGGTGAGTCGCAAGGGGACACTGCCTTTGAGGAGCTGGTGGAGACCTATCTAGGACACGAGGCAGGTGCGGAGGGCGACGCGGCGTCGCCTCCGCGCGACGTGCCGCCGGAGCTGCTGCGGATGCTGCGGGGGTGCAACGAGTGCACCAGCCCTGTCGGGCAGGCCTTCATGTCCTGCCCGCAGCAGACCCACTTCCCGGTGTATCAGCTGGCGCGTCGCGCGCGGGTCGCTGCGGAGCGCAGGGGTGCCGCGGCAGAGGCGAGCAGCGGTGCCTGGGCCCTGCATGGGGGGCGGCATCGGAGGTCTGTGCAGGACTGCCAGCAGCTGGCGGGGTCGGGTTCCCGTGGGGCGGTGGACGAGGAGTACGATGGGCGTGTGGCCTTCGCGAGGAAGGTGCGGACAAAGCGTGCGATGCAGCGCCTGGCGAGGGGACAGCCGGTGTGCATCCCGAGTGGGAAGGGGTCCGCAGGGGGTGAGGGGCAGGTGGGTGTTGCTGTGGCGCCGAAGGAGGCTTTCTGGTCGGCCATGTGTGGGTCGCTGCTGCGGACGGCGGCGCCGGAGATGCAGTCGGCAGCGTGGGAGACGCGGCGGGCCGCGGAGGGTGCTGGGTTCCGCGAGTTTCGGTCGGTGCCTGGAGGGGGTGCGTGCTCGTCGTATTACCTGCACCGCATGGCGTGTGAGGGGGCTGAGTATGCACAGGCGGCGCTGGCGGAGTTCGATGGGAGGTTGCGGCAGAGAGGGGTCCAGGTGGAGGTGCCCGTGTCTTCCGACGACGAGGCGTAGGGGTGGTTGGGGGGGGGAGGGGAGGTGGTGGTGGCTCGAGGGCTTCCGCCCGTTGGGCAGGGAGGCAGGGAGGAGGAGCGCATCAAAGGAGGTGGCGGTTTGGCGGGGTGTGTTGATTTGTTGTTTGCAGGAGTCACAACAGGGTGGCATTGGCACAGCGCTATTCACACACCGCCCTGCAGATTTGCCGACACCACACGCACACCCTCAGCACTCTCACAATGTCCTACTACGTGCCGTCTGCCGTGCCGTACGTGCCCTCTGTGGACGTTGCCATGGCCCGTGCCAACGCTGACCTTGCCGTGGCGTCTGCTGTGGCGCTGTCGCCGCGTGTGTACGCACCCTCTCTGGCTGCGGCACCCCTGGCGCCTTACGTCCCGCTGTCGCCGCGTGCCTACCTGCCCTCTGTGGCTGCTGCGGAGTCGGCCGCACTTGCCCATGCCGCGTACGCGCCTTCTCTGGCTGCGTCCAATGCGGTGGCTGCACGTGTTGCGGCCGATGCGGCTGTGTCTGCGTCGGTGCAGCGTGCACGCCTGTCTGCGCTGGCACCCCACTACTACTACTGAGCGTGACGCACCGCGTGCAGGGGACGTGCTGCTTGGGATAAACCGCAGCACGACACCCTGTGCACGCCCCCCACCGCCAGGTGGCTGTTTGTAACCCCCTCGCTTCCTTGCTGTTCGCTTCCCCCCTGTTACCTCTTGTGCTGCCCCCCTGCGGGGCGGCCCCTGTGTCCCAACCGACCGCACCATGCCCTCCTGTGGCACGCTGTTTGTGATCCTCTTCACAGTCCGCAGAACGACACCCCCTCCCCCCTCTCACCACCCCCACCCACCCCACACCCTTGCCCCCTCTCACCACGCCTCCAACACCACCCCCCCCCACCCTCCCACACCCCAACCCCCCAGGCTCACACAACACACCGACACCATGAGTGACAACCTGGCCCTCTTGGCTGGACTCGGCTGCGGTGCCCTGGGCATCGGATGCCTTGTCAGCACCCTCTTCCGTAAATCCTCCGCCGAGGTGATGTCCCCCAACAAGAAGGAGCTGTACCGCGTGCTCCCCCAGCCGGGCGAGCCGGACTACAAGCAGATCACTGTGGCAGACCTCAAGGCGCACGACTTCCCTGCGGATAGCGAGTTCCTCCGCAAGGAGAAGCGCAGCTGGATGCTGCTCTACGGGATTGTCGTCGACGTGACAGACTACCTGGACACCCACCCGGGGGGTGTCGAGATTGTCGGCGACCAGGTCACCAGTCTCGCTGAGTGGGCACAGTCGCAGGACGGGCCTGCCCCGGATGCCGAGGGAGAGTACGAGCCCTACCACGATCTGTCAGTCAGCCGAGAGGTCGCAGGGCTTGTTGGCGAGCCGGGCTGCCGCCCCATCTATGTCGGCCACTTTGTCCAGTGAGGACGTGAGGATGCGTGAGAACACTGCCCTCCCGGGGGCGTGTGGTTGTTCTGCAGAAGTCAACCCAGCTGCCGATAGCTGCTCGGGGGTGAGGGGAGACGCTGGATGCCAGCAATCCCGGGCGGTCGTCATGGCGCGGTTGTTCGGTTGAGGCGGTTGTGGGTAGCACAGCAGGATGCACCGTGCAGTATATGCCCCCCCTCGGCACACGGTGCCTGCAGCGACGCCTGCCAAATGAGTGGGGGAGTATTTTATCCCCACGACTCCGCTGTGAGGGGTGGGGTGGGGGGGGTAGGGGGGGTCATATGCCTCTTTAAAAAGCGAGTAAAATGGAAAATTTCAACAATGCCGAAAATCGAACTTCTGTGTACCGTTACACACTCCAACACCCCCAGAGGGTCCCATATGCGTTGCATCTGCAAAATTTTGACATTTGTCCATGATTTGTCACCTTTATTGCGTGATGTGAAAAAAGTGCCCATGAGTGGTACCTGTGGGCACTTTTGCCACCACCACAACCAACACATTCCTGCAATGGATGTGTCCCCAGGGGGGTAGGCAGGTGTGAAATCAACGCAGATTACACATATTGGAGAGGAACTGTCAGAGAAGTCCTATTGTTGCGGTCGGTGCCATCTTCTGCTGTAACTCTGTTGGCAGCCTGCCTGAAGGCTGCCACAACCCCGGCCGCTGGCTGCCACCACCCACAAAATCAAGTACCATCTCGATACTTCCTCATGCGTGTATCAGAGCACATTCAAAAACTTCCCCGATGATGTTTCCCTGATGCCTGCGACCAACAATTTTGTCAAGGGGTCCACTCTCGTATGATCCGGGCTACAGTAGCCCACTGAACGCCTCTACCGCAGCGATGGTGCCGTGCCAGCACAATCAGCAGGGTCTGATCACAATGCCCCCCTCGTCCTGAGACAGGAAGAGATGGATGTGTGTTCCCAAGAGGATACAGGCAGCCGAAGATGCTGCGTGCAAGGCACATGGTTCTCGCAGCTGCAGCAATAAGGTCGAGCGATGAAAGAACCTCTCACGAGCCTCAAATCAGTAGCCAGGAGGGAGTGCCCATTACAGCAGGTGAGGAGGGCTGGCGTTATTCAGGAGTTCGGAGAATCGCGCGATTGACCCCTCTTTCACCATCCACACCTCCTAGTCAGTCCCCTCCATCACAGAGGCATGCAGCAAGCGTGTTCTCACCAGGAAAAATATGACGGTACGTGTCCTAGCCACCCCAGAATGGGGCCCAGGTACCACTCAGGGGCACATTTTTCCGGATCACATCTGAGCGACCCAGAGAGGGTCGTCCAGGCTGTGGGATGCCCTGGGGGGTGTTTCTGGGGCGATATGGGTGACTTTTTCGCCTCGATACCATGCTGGGGGGTCCGATTGGGGCATCTCAAAATTTTCCATTTTACTCGCACATATGACCCCCCCTAGGCATACAGTGCAAACGATAATTATTATCGCATACGATAATTATTATCGTATTCCCATTATCGTATATTATCGTACCTACCCCCCCCCGTGTTTAAGTCCCCTATCCAAACGTCAAAATCGGGGCCAAGGGGACTTAAACACATCGGAGGGGACTTAAACACGCCTGCCACCTGTTTCCTGAGGGAACCGGGGAGAGGCCGTATTATATCGATTCCGAGGCACATCTGGACAGATTCTGGGGACCTGGGTGCTGGGGCCTCAAACCCCTTTGCCTCTCACACTGCTTCAGGGCCACCCTACTCTGCCAAGCACTGCCCATAACCACTGACTTGGGGTGGTCAGGCTGCCAAAGCTGCAGGGCAAGCAACCCAAGGGGGCCTGAAGCGCAAGAGATGTCGTGCCTCAGGGGTTGATGCTAGCCCTGGGAGGTGTCAAGCTTTCCGCTAGATGTCCCATGGGAGATGGCATGTCCCCTGGGCCAACCGACGTTCTCCCCTGGGAGACGGGACACACAGCGGGTGCTCAGGCGGGGCCAGCTGGGGGTGGCAGTATGGGTGGCGTGGGGATCCGAGGGCGCTGAGCACTGGCACACTGCGGCCCTCGCCACTGCTAGCTGCCCCGCTGTGCCGCAGAATTGATTCCCGACTCCAGTGCGACAAGAGGGGCTGGCGCACGACCTGCATCGCACAGCGAGGCTGTGGATGAGGACGAGCGACGTGACCCGGACTGCCCCCTGCGGGGCAGTCCGGGCCACGCGCGGGTATCCGAAGCCCCCAGGCTCCCTCCCTGGCCTCCACACGTGCCTCACATCCTGGTGGTCCGCCAACGGACACCTGGAAAAATCGAGAAAAAATGCCCCCCAACCAAACTACTAGACCGGGTGTTTAAGTCCCTTCGGGAAAATTGGCCGCCGAGGGGACTTAAACACATCATATGGATAGGGGACTTAAACACGGGGGGGGGTAGGTATACGATAATATACGATAATGGTGCGATAATTTTTTGAGATTTTCGGAAAACCAGAAATCAGCCCAGAGCACATTGAAAAAGTGGTAAAAGTGGAGCCGGAAGCTGCCATTTTTGCTTCTTTGAATTATTGGTGACGGGGGGCTTCACTCAGAAGTGTAGAATGTCCCTCACAAATGGGTAGCAGAGACACAACACACATAGTGCCATGACATGCACATCACTATGTCTGTCTGAAGAAGTTTCAGGCACAGTGGGGCGGAGAGGACTCTGGGGATTGGGCAGTGGCCGTTCCACATGCCCTTCCCCTCGTGACTTACACCCTGTCGCCACCCCACTTCATGGAAAACATGACTACGCAGCAACAGGGTCATACTTGCGGCGGTATGCAACCACCAGTACAGCCTGTTGCGGGTTCGCAAAGCCGACTGGTACGCTGCCTTGCCGTCGGGACCCAGATACTGAGGACACCCCTGTGAGAACACTGAGGGAAGACGTTGGGCTAGCCTAGTTGAAGCAGGTGTCGGGGTGACCGAGACAGAGCACCCTGCCCAGAACATGAACAAGAAAGACTGTTCGACTGATGGGGAAGAACCTGATAGGCAGGTGTGGTCTTCGGTGCAATGTTTGGAGAGATCGGGAGATTTCTCTTCAAGGCTACCACTTATGTTGGACTTGGCCTTCGCTCCCGTGAGCAGTGAAAAAGTGAGGAACACCGTTCTTCCCCTCTGACTGACGACCAGTGATGACATAGCGAAGGACCTTGAATGGGGTTTGAACCCGAGAGAGGCAATACTCAACCAAAGGTATTCTTCAGGACCTGGCACGGAACGGGCGATACGAACGCTCCCACCGTGCGCACGGACCTGTCTGCAACTCTACAAGGAACCACGGGGTGGCGCGCGCACATCACCTCGGAGGCCTCAAGGAGCCTGCCTGACCTGCACGACTCCGCTGCGCTACAAGGCGGAGCTCGGGCGCCATCCTCACCGACAGCAAGGCAAGGGGTGATGATCATCTGGAGACACCTGAGCCCATGCAGGATTGGAGAGACGCGATCCACCTGAGGGAGACCACCATCCACCTCCTTCGGACAGACCACACAGCCTTGTCGATGACCACAGCAGCCCGGACACAGACCAGTACGCGTACCCTGCCTGCAGCACCGGACCCCACAGGCTCATCTTACCCTTCCTGGGGCTGGGAGAATGGTAGTGATCTCTATTTTGTGGCTGATTGTGGCCCTTGGCGGGGTTTGGTGGCGTTTGGCGGTGGTAAACTGGAGATTTCGGTGATTGGTTTCGGGCAAAATCAGGTGGGTATCTGGTGCCCCTGATTTACCCCTTTTTCACTACGCACAAACTACGCAATCTGGGGGGGGGGTCTCGCTTTTTGGTCCCCCCCCAGTTTTTTTTGGTCCCCCTTTCTGTGTGGCTACTGAGACAGGACTGGAGGCACTGCGCTGACCGAGCAAAAAATTATTGCCAGAACTCACTATACACCGTACGAAAGAACGCACGACATGTGGGGCGGGACTCCAGAAACACCTGGGCAAGGTTGCCCCATGCCCAGAAACACCTGAGAAGGAAGTGAGTTCCAGGAGCCGCGTAGAACACCCTCGAGATTGTGAATGATGATACGATCACAGCCTTCAGGTCGATGCGAGGTGCCACCCTGAAGGTGGCCCTTGACATCAAGGAGAGCGTCGGCCGAGGGGTCGACGAAAAGCTGAAGAAGGCGCTACTGGCACTGGATCCCGCGGGGTATACGGAGGTCACCGCCACACAGGCAACCTCCGCTGACAACGTCCAGGAGACGTTATCCGAGGGGATCACAACGGCACTAGAGATCTGTGTCACGGGATCCAGGCGCCCACTCTCCCTCGACGGTCTGGGGATTGTTGTTGGGTATGGTGTCGTTTCCTGCAGCTGCAAAAAAGCGTAGCAACTGTGCTTCCTTCTTCCTTAATGATGCGTTGACGCTTCCACCCGGAGGAGCTGAAGCAGGCACCGCTTAATGATGCGTTGATGCTTCCACCCGACGAGCTGAAGCAGGCACCGCGCCAAAGGGCACCCCCAAAGAGACCTGCAAAGACTGCGTCGAAACCCGCACCGAAGGCTGCCAGCGCTGCAGCACCTGAAGAACCTGCAGCACCTGAAGCGCCTGCACCCTCACTGACCCCGGAACAGCAAGAACTCCTTGAGTTTGGGGTCCCGGCATAGAGACAGAGAATGGCTGAGTAAATCAAAAAATGAGACCCCCCCCCCCTTTTCACTACGCACAAACTACGCAATATGGGGTCGTCAGGGGCACCAGTATCGCATACGATAATGGGATTATCGTATGTTATCGCATACGATAATAATTATCGTATCCGGTCGTATACGATAATGGGATTATCGCATCATACGATAATGGATTATCGTATGCGATAATTTTCCGAAAATTATCGTATCTGGTATATGTGCGATAATAATTATCGTTTGCACTGTATGCCTAGGTGGGGGGGGGGGGGGGGGCGGGGGGGGTAGAGAGGGTGTCGTTATGATTCAGGGCACCGGGGGGAGGGGCTGCCGTGCCGCTATCACCCCACATCTAGCTTATTTATTTTGCCTCAGCTCCCCCCCCCCCCCTCTCTCTACCCCTCCCCCCCCCTCCGAAATTGTGAAGGGTGATCATTCTTGTGCTCCCTTCAAATTCGATTTCACTACCCCCCCTCCGAAAAATCCCGCACGGGGAGGGAGTGATGCGGCAGGCAGCCCCCACCGGGGGGCCCCACGATCCCACTCTTATTTCCCCCCCCCCCCCTCCCGAACAGTATCTAGCCGCGATGTGGGACGGGAGGGTGGACAGTCCCCCTGTGTTCATTCCTTCGGGGATCCCTACCGACTCCGACTATCCCATCCCTTTGCACCCCTTTCCTGCAGCCGCCCTCTGTATTCCGCCCCGCGACAGTGACAGGCTGTCCCCTGCAGTGCCTCGCTACCGACGGAACCTGAATGGTGCGACACCCTGTCTCCCACTCATGTCTGGCTTCTTTCGTTGTGTGTGTGGGGGGGGGGGGGGTGGAGTGTGTGCCGCCTTGACGCGGCTGTATTGCTTTTTTTGCAGAGCTTTTTGAGAATTGGACCGGTTGCACAAACAAACACATTACGTACCGCCGGCTCCTTTTTTTTGCCTGAGCTGAGCAAGATAAATATTCCAGCCATGCGCAAGGTGGGGGGGGTTTTTTTTGGACAGGAAAGAAGATGCGTTGAGATCAGTTTTGCTCCAGCTGCAGGACGTGCATCCACTCTCACCGAGGGGGCGCGGAACAGATTGGGGGGCCATCAATTTATCGAATCGATTCGTCCAAAAAAAAAGCATCGGTGAACAGTGTGAGAGGCTCCTGGCTTGCAGATGGCTGCAGTCCGACCAGAATCATTCCCGTGTGAGTGTGTCCACAGTGCCTGAACACGAGGCCCACAGAACGAGGCAGCCGCTCCTCCCTCCCACCGAGGGTGCGTTGTGGTCGCTGCGCCAGATTCCTTGACATGCGGCACGCTTGGGAGTGCCCTCTCCCCCACCTCCCCTCCCCCCCGCCCCCCCTGCCCCAGCTAGCTTTTGCCCTTCTGATTCTCCCCCCTGCCGCATTTCCCCCCCCCCCCCCAATCTCAGCCATGAGAAGGGGGTGTTCTGAATGAACAGAACAGCCCAGCCGCACCGCCTGCCTCTCTGCCTCGAAGCCCTCCACCGCCCCCCCCTGCCATCTCCTTGGCCTTCAGGGCGTGTGTGCATCTCGACACCCCCCCCTCCCGCCCCCTCTCTACTCCACTCCAAAGATGGACGAATACCCACCTAACACCGATACCATCGATGAGACCGACTTCGACGTCATCATCCAGGGCACAGGCCTGGAAGAATCGCTGATTGCAGGATCCCTGGCGCGCAGTGGGTTGAAAGTCCTCCATCTCGACGACAATTCGGTCTATGGGGGGAGCTGGGGGACGCTGACCCTGAAGCAGTTCCTCGATGTTGTGGGGAGGTCTGGCGGGAAGCTGCACCACTTCGGGGAGGAGGGTCGCCTCCAGGAGGCCGCACCGCGCGGCTGGAATATCGACCTCACCCCGCGTGGGGTTGCCTCTGGAGGTGCCTTTGTGGACATGCTGATCGAGAGCAACTCCGGGAGATATCTCGAGTTTAAAAACCTCGACCGGAACCTGATTTACCTCTCGCAGGAGCATGGGTTTGTCGACCTACCTTCGGGCAGAGCCGAGGTGTTCAAAACGAAGAACCTTGCGGCGATGGAGAAGCGTCGCCTGATGCAGATGATGCAATACTGCGACGCAGAGGCGTCTCCACTCCCGGAGGGGATGGCGTCACGCCCCGTCTCGGAATTCCTCCGCTCACACCTCAAGATGAACGACAAGCTGTTCAGCCTCGTCATGTTCTCCCTCCTCGGGCAGAGCACGGCAGACTCCCCCCTCGACACCGCATCTGCGCTGGAGAAGCTCCGCACCTTGGGAGCCTCCGTGGGGAGATACGGCCCGACCAACATGCTCTACCCCAACTACGGCGTGTCGGAGCTGTGCCAATCGATGTGCCGCGTCTGCGCGATCTACAGAGGAGTCTATATCCTGCGCCGCAAGGCCTCTGAAATCCTTGTCGAGGAGTCCCCTGAAGGGGCCCCCGCAGTGTCCGGCGTGCGGTGCAACGCAGGGCAGGTTTTCACCTGCAAACACTTTGTGGCGTCGGAAGCCGTGGCGCTCCGGAGGGGGGACGGCGGCGAGGAGGCTGAGGCTGTGGCTGCGACTGAGCCCCTCCGGAAGGAGCACCGCGCCGTGGTTATCTCCAACGCGTCGTTTTTCAACGCCCTCCCGCATGCTGGCGGGGCGGAGGAGGAGGAGGAGGATGGCGAGGCAGGGGAGGAGGCCCGGAAGCAGAAGGCGCCCTACAACACGGTGTTTGCAACGCTGCCCCCCGGCGCCCTGGGGGAGGGGCTCCCCGCGTCTGCGGTGCAGCTGTTTGAGGTGTCGTATTCCACCGCGTCGTGCCCCAAGGGGTACTACTGCCTGCACCTGACGCAGGCTGTGGGGGAGGCGCCGTCCGACCTGGAGTCCGTCGTGTCGCACTTCATCGACCCTGAGTCGGGGTGCTTCCGCGAGGCGTACAGTGGTGCGGAGGAGGTGGAGGGTGGGGCAGTGGGGGCGGCGGCACTGACTGCGTTCTTCACGTCGCCCACAGCCATGGGGACAGCGGAGGTTGCTGTGCCGGGCACTGGGGGTGTGGAGGGTGTCTACCAGTGTGGGGCAACCGCGCTGGAGGCGGATGTCGACGGGGCCCTGGAGAGGGCGAAGGCTGTGTTCCGCAGCGTCATGCTGCGTGAGGTGGGCATCAGAGGTATGGCACAGCTCAGGTGGTGGGGGTGGGGGGGGGGGGGCTCGCTGGCATGTGTTCCTATCCCCCCCCTCCCTTTTTAGTCGCCACACACCGTCCCATAAAACAATACAGGCGAGCCTAAGGAAGAGGATGAGAAGGCGAAGGACTGCCCGTTTGACCCGCACACATTCTTCCCCCCGCTGCCTGACCCCGAAGGCACGTCTGGGGCGGACGACCCGGAGAGTGTCATGCTGGGTGTTGCAGTGCCGAACGCGCTGGACGCCACCAAGTTTGAAGACGCGGGGCCAGCAGGCGACACCGACGAGGCTGTGCCTGAGGAGGGTGCAGCAGCAGTGCAGGAGGAGGGCGACGCCCAGCAGGCAGAGGCGGTATCGCCAGAGGTTCCGACACCGCAGCCCACGGAGGACTGAGGATGAGGGATGAGCTGGCATGGCGGCGGCGCTGGGCCCCGCTGCAGTTCGGTCCAGACAACACAAATCCTTGCCGAGTGGTGGAGGAGGGGGGCCTGACCCAGACTCGAGACTGATTGGTTGCTGCAAGTGAGACAGACGATGGAAAGGGTGATTGGGTGGGCTGGGGTTGGGCGGTTGAAGCTAAAACTGTATCTGTCATCCTGCGCGCGCGTGTGTGTGAATGTGTGGCACGGCATGTTAGCCCCCCCGTGCCCCGTTCTCATCACACGGGCGGTGGGAGCCCTGCCCTTGCTTAGGGTTCCCTCCCTTTATTCTTTTGAGAGTTGTGCCCGGAAACGCGCCAGTGAAAATCCACACAGTTCTGCACTCCGAGAAAAAGGGTGCAAAGTGTGTGCCAGTGGAAGTCGCACAAGAGTTCGCTTGTGTGCGACCTGCAGTGAACAAAAAGGTGAAAACGTGTGTGCGGGGGGTGGGATGTGCCTTATTGTTATTGTTTCCCCCCTCAACAAGCTCTTGTCTGAGTAGACGGTTAGCAACCAATACGAAACGGCCGATGACACACGTGTTGGTTTGTTCTTCCTGACCCTCCAGCAGCCAAGCTGATGCAGGACGAAGCTTGTGGATTGGCTGCGAGGGGTAGGGTCGGGGGATGGGAGGGGTGAAATATGCGAGCGTCTCAAAAGCCACATCGCACCCAGGTCAATACTGAGTGTGGATGTGTGTGCACTATGTCGGATATCCCTAGCCCGAACAGAAGGCCACCCGAGTTGGGTGGTGGCAGAGCCAGCATCTGCGTGAGAAGCCAGAGGATGCCTTGCGACACCGCTACACACAAACTGCCTCCCAACAGCCATTGGCGAAAAGCCCCGCACCCACCACCCTGCCTGCTGCACATGATGATACCAATTATAATCCTTGAAATCCGACAGCACCGCTGAAGGCGGAAGACACACGCATGACTTAACACTGCTGATCTGTGCTGTGGCACAGGAGGCTGCACGCATGAACACGAGTAACCTTCCGGGGATGACCGGTCTCTCTGTCCCGGCCCGTCCGATAAAAGGTTGCGAGAGAAGCCATGCCTGCAGACACATCAACACAGCACACACCGCACAACACCCACACCACAGATACCACCCTTCCTTCCTTCCTTCCTTCCTTCTTCCTCATCACCATCAACATGTCTGTGAAGGCCCTGGTCCTTGTGGCGTGCCTGCTGCCGGTTGTGTCGGCACGCCGCTGCTACAGCGACAGGCAGTGCCCTCCCACGTACTCGTGTGTCGGGCACGTGCGCTTCCCCTGGATCAGGTTCTGCAAGGCAGACCCGCGCACGCCCCTGCCGACGCCGCTGCCTGCCAAGAAGTGTGTGTTCGACGAGGAGTGCGCTGCGGGTGAGGTGTGCCAGACGGCGGTGCTGCCCGACAACACGTGCGACACGGAGTCGCGCTGCGTGAAGCGCGTGCCTGTGGGTGGCGCGTGCGGTGAGGTCGAGCCGTGGTGCAAGCCGAACGTCTGCAGCGAGAACCTTGTGTGCCTGGAGGGGACGTGCGTGCGCCCGACGGTGACGTGCCAGCCGTGGTGCAAGCCTGGTGAGCCCGGGTGCCCGTGCAACATCAACCAGATCTGCCGTCTGGCGAAGACGAGCGTGACTGAGTGCAGCGCGACGATCGGGCTGTGCGTGGACCGTGTGGGCGAGGGGAAGTCGTGCGGGCAGTGGTGGGCCCCGTGCTACACGGACCAGTGCCAGGAGGGTCTGGAGTGCAGCAAGTGCGGGCTGGAGGGTGGGTGTGAGGGCATTGCTGACGCACCGCTTGTGTGCGCTCCCAAGGAGCAGTAAGCAAACTGATATGTGGCGTGCTGCACACAGCATACCATATCACATCACTGCACTGCACTGCATTGCATTGCATCCCCCCTCTTTCCGCCAAGCCGCTTTTCTATTTCTGTGTTCTTTGTCACCTCAGCTGTGGCGGTGATGCACACGCTACATTACCACACCGCAGGGGTGGACAGAACCCTGTGCAGGCACACAAGAAGGTGTCTCCTTTTGATCATGCCATGTTTGAATGTGGCTGACGAGGGTTGTGCGAAGGCACCACGCGCCATGTGTTTGTGCCTTGTAAACGCAGAACCCTCTGATGCAAACAAGCTCTGTGTTGCGATGGATTCGTCTTTTTCCGAATCACGCACACAACACCCTTCTGCGCACATTTGTGTGCTTTTGACGTTCATCCCTGTGTTAGGTGTCTGCTGCTGTGCCGTTCGTGACAAACAAAGACCGCCAGACAACAGTTCACACCACAGCGCAAGTTTTGTGGTGGGGTGTTTTCTTCACGTAGGCATCAGCAGCAGTCATCCCCACTCCTTCACAACACCCGACCCCTTTTGACTTGATCATCAGAGCTGCAGCCCACACGCAAGTGTGGCGCAGTACATCGGGCTGGTGTGCGCAGATCTGGCACACAGCACATGCCGCGGGGTGGCACAAGCACACCACGGCAACAACAGATCCCCCGATATGTGAAAGAATCCGAAACAGCACGGCCACCGCAGACAGTGGTGACAGCAACTATCAAAGTGCTGCCGCCCACAAGTCGGCTCCCGCACATCGAGCGGGACAAGCTGATATACAAACGGAAGGGACGTGCCACGCCAAGACGAAGCGCCGAGAGGCCCCACCCGCCCCCACAACCCACCCGCCCCTCTGTTGCCTCTGACCATATAGGTCCGCCCTTGTTGATGTACACCCTCGCACCCTCCGTCCAGTGCACTTCAGAGTGCCCGCGCCTCTCGCGCCGGGAGGTGCCAGACGCGCCAGCCAGTACCCGAACTTTCCAGCCATTCAGCTTGTGGGGGCTGGGGGGCGTGGGGTGGTTGCACAAACGGCAACGGCATTCGAGCCTCCTGCTGCTGTTGCAGCAGTTTCCCCATCCGGCCCCCGTGGGTCCCATCCCGCGGCATTGATTGCCTCAGCCCGCCACAGGGAGACTGCAAGGATGGCTATCACACCACACACCACCCCTGCCCGCTTTGACGATACCACATACCACCCTTGCAACGCCACCAACCCCACCCCACACCCCCGCAGGGCTGCGGGGGCAGGGCAGACAAACCCCATACACACAGTAGCCACCCCCACCCGCCCCACCCCCCACCCCCCCCACCAGGCCGCGCAGTCCACCACAAGCCATCCCCCCTCCGCCCCCCGCAGCAGGGGCGGGAGGGGGGGTGCCCTCGGGGGCCCGGCGTGGCGTGGGAAGGGGCCCGGCGGTGAGACACACACGCGCACACGGCGTGTGGCACCACAGCAGTCCGCTGTGACAAAGGGCCGATAAGATGGGGGCTGCTGCGTGGGACGAGCCGTCGGGGAGTGGGATTGCTGTTGTCGCAGATGGGGACACGGGGCTGCAGGTCCTGCGCGACGACACGGTGATCGCCAGCAAGGTGCAGAGCTTGGAGGTGCGGGCTGGGGGTGTCTTCGTGAAGGCAGGGGACAGCGACGCAGGAACCCTGGTCGAATTCAACCCGAAGGACGAGGCATCGAGGCCCACCCTTCTGCAGAACCTTAAGGAGCTCTGCCAGACACAGGGCGTGACGCACACCACGCAGCCTTCGGCTGACGGGGCAGAGCCAGCCTCTGCAGAGAAGAAGGTGAATGCTGTCGCTGCACCCAGTGGCTTGGAGACAGGCGCGCCTGCTGCGAACTTCGAGAAGGCAGTTGATGATTCTGCCCAGCTCTGCGCAGGTAGCTTTGGGGTGTGCCACTGCGGGACTGGCCCTGCTTCGCAGTATGTCATCGCGCGTGCGGCGGGCAACACGCTCGCGGGGGATGTGGCGCTGCTGAGCAGCGTCGGGCAGCACAGAAATATCGCAAAACTCGCCAGCCACTCCAACGCGCAGGGCGACGTGTTGTGGCTCTCCTACATCTCGGCACCGGTGCACACCACACTCCACCTTGCCCTCGTTGACGACACCACCGCAGCCAAGCTGACGTGGCCCACCCGCATCTCTATCGCGCTGGGGATCACCCGCGCGCTGCAGCACCTCAACAGCCTCCAGCCGCCCCTCACCCACAGGGATGTGACATCGCGCAACGTGCTCCTCCAGGGTGGCGCGTTTGTCCCGAAGCTGCTTTGGGCAGGGATGTCCAGCCTCATCGACCCCAAGGAGCCCTTCGGCACTGCGGGCTACCTCGCCCCGGAGTACTCCAGCGGGCAGGCCGCGTGGTCCGTCAGCGCAGAGGTGTTCTCCCTGGGTGTGGTGATGGGGGAGATTGTGAGCGGGATGACGCCCAGCGGTGACGAGCACCTCATCCTGATGAGCGACATGCGTCTGGACGAGGTGGCTGAGATGGTGGAGCCGCTCACCGCTCTCTCGGAGAGGTGCCGCGACGACGACGTGGCGTCCCGCCCGACCTACGCGGAGCTCGTCGCGGAGCTGGAGGGCACGCCGGGTTCCGACGCGCATGACAACGCGCCGGAGGAGGACATCCCCCCAACCCCTGTGGCACCTCCATCCCCCGCACCGCCTGTCGATTCGCCTCCCCAGCAGCAGCAGCAGCAGCAGGAGCCGGAGCAGGGCCAGGAGCCACCCCTGCAGGACGACGCTGCAGCCCCGCCTTTGCAGGACGGCGAGAAGGAGGAGGCCGAGGAGAAGGGGAAGGCCGAGGGCGACAGCGGCGAAGCAGAGGCAGTGGCGGAGGAGGCTGATGCGCCACCCGCCACGGATGGGTCCGACGAGGGCCCGGTGCTGCTGGAGGCGGACGAGGGCAGCCCCGCGATGCTGGAGGAGGATGCGCAGGCGGAGCCGCAGGAGGTTCTGGAGGGGCGCCTGCTGGAGGCTGTCGGGGCGGCGAGCGGTGCCCAGGCTGTTCTGATCCCGGCGCGTGTGTTCAGCGGGAAGGGGGCCGATCTCGCCGAGGGCGCCTTCGGGGTTGTGTCGCGCCTGCCTGTCGGGGGGAAGAACGTTGTCGTTGCATATGCCAGGGTTCTGGCGGAGCAGGTCGACGCCGCGGCGGCTGCCGCGCGTGTCGCAGCGATCCACAACGAGGTGGGCGTGCCGCTCGCCGCGTATTCCCCCATTGCGAACGGGAGCATGTGGCTTGCCTACCGTGCCTCGGAGGAGACCACCCTGATGGACTACCTCGTGACGGACAGCCTCGCGGTGAAGCTGACGTGGCCCACCCGCATCTCTATCGCGCTGGGGATCACCCGCGCGCTGCAGCACCTCAACAGCCTCCAGCCGCCCCTCACCCACAGGGATGTGACATCGCGCAACGTGCTCCTCCAGGGTGGCGCGTTTGTCCCGAAGCTGCTTTGGGCAGGGATGTCCAGCCTCATCGACCCCAAGGAGCCCTTCGGCACTGCGGGCTACCTCGCCCCGGAGTACTCCAGCGGGCAGGCCGCGTGGTCCGTCAGCGCAGAGGTGTTCTCCCTGGGTGTGGTGATGGGGGAGATTGTGAGCGGGACGCTGGCGACTGCGGAGTCTGTGGGGATGGGGCTGATGAGCATCTCGGACATGCGCCTCGTGGATGACACCGCTGAGGTGGTGGACACCCTGACAAGCCTGTCGGAGAAGTGCATGCACGAGAACCCCAGCATGCGGCCCAACTACGCAGAGGCGGCGAGCCTTCTCAGCAGGGTCGAGCAGGCGGCAAGCCCCGAGCCCCCCGTGCAGCAGCAGCAGCCCGCAGCAGTGGCCCAGCCTGCCGCAATAGTGCAGCAGCCTGCACCTGTTGCCGCGATGGATCCGCCGAAGCAGCCCACGCCGCCGCAGCCTGCCCAGCCCGCGCAGGGTGCCCCAGAGGGTGCCTGCCACATGTGTTGGAAGAAGCTTCCTGCGACGGTGACGAAGCTGTCTGAGGCGGGGTTCCAGTGTCCCGCCGTGCCGGGGGTGGCGCCGAGGTGCTTTGCGTGCAACCAGTGTCTG
Source organism: Rhynchopus euleeides (assembly GCA_963210315.1). Taxonomy (NCBI): domain Eukaryota; phylum Euglenozoa; class Diplonemea; order Diplonemida; family Diplonemidae; genus Rhynchopus; species Rhynchopus euleeides. Next base: position 2,082,930 of record OY723267.1, read on the forward strand.
TCTGCCTACTTCAAGAAGAACTTCGACGCGAATGTGTCCGGGCAGGGGATCAAGTGCACCCGGTGCAACCAGAAGTTCCAAGACGAGGTGATCAACAAGAAGTTCATCGAGGATGAGGGCAATGCCTACTTCGCGAAGATCTACAAGGGGGACATGCGCATGGAGGAGCTGATCGAGGTGCTCCGGAAGTACAAAAACTACGGGGAGCGCACCAAGGAGCACCTGGTGTACCGGTGCATGATCCAGTGCCTCTTCTCGGAGCTCAACTACCTCGACAACTACCCGCCGAAGGAGCTGAAGGTGACGGCGGACCTTCTGGGCGGGCTGATCGCCAGCAAGGCCCTGAAGGACGACAGCATAAAGGAGGCCCTGCAGTTCATCGTGCAGAAGCTGGCCACGCTGAAACCGCAGGTCCCGCTGGACAGCCAACCGCCCCCTGTGCGGTTCGCCGTGTGGTCGCTGTCGCACTTCATGCCGCGCCTGCCGGAGTGGGACCAGTTCCGCGAGGCCCTCAAGGAGGTGCTCAACGTGCAGGCGCTGTGTGCCCTGCTCCCAGGCCTGGATGCCCACCTGGGGGTGCGGCGCCCGTCGCCCGCCCCCGCTCCTGCCCCGGAGCCGGCGCTGCCCCCGCAGAAGCCTGCAGCCCCGACGGGTCCTCAGGAGCGGACCATCGGGTCGGCGCACATCTTCGACATCTCCACAATCGAGTCTGGGCGGCAGCACGTCAAGCCGGACCAGGAGACGCAGGACAGGCTCTCCTTTGTGACGAACAACGTCGACAAGAACAACATCGACACCTGCGTGCGTGAGGTGCAGGAGGTGCTTCGCCCAGAGTGGGTCGGCTTCTTCGGGGAGTACATGGTGGTGAAGCGTGCCTCCCTGGAGCCCAACTTCCACAAGCTCTACATGGAGCTCCTGGACAAGGTGGGTAACAAGGCGCTGAGCGAAAGCGTTGTGGTGTCGACGGTGCACGCCGTAAAGCAGCTCCTCGCCTCCGACAAGTGCCGCGACCCCAGCGAGCGGACTCTGCTGAAGAACCTGGGCAGCTGGCTCGGCCTGCTGACGGTGGGGCGCAACCGCCCCCTGATGGCGCGGCGGCTGGACCTGAAGGGGATGCTGCGCGGGTCTGTGGCGGAGGGCATGCTGCCGGTGGTGCTGCCCTTCGTGGTGAAGATCATCGAGCATGTCGTGCACAGCCCGCTGTTCCGCCCGCCCAACCCGTGGACCATGCAGATCCTGCACCTGATGGGCGACATCTACTCCCTGAAGATCAAGCTCATGCTGAAGTTCGAGGTGGAGGTGCTGTGCAAGAACCTCGACCTGGATCTCAGCGCCTCCACCGACCCCACCCCCCAGGGGCAGGAGCAGCGCCGCCGCATCCATGCGCTCTACGAGGATGCTGAGGCGGGGCTGCGCCCGAAGCCTGAGAACCTCGAGCCGGTTGTGAAGCCCAGGCCGTTCACAACACCTCCGAAGCCTGTGGCCTCTGCAGAGCCTGTTCAGGTGCAAGCCACTGCAGTGCCTGCCGGGCAGCAGCAGCAGCCACCCCAGCAGAAGGTGGAAGAGTGGGGCGCGGTATGCAAAAGCCTATTGTTGTGTTTACACCTGAGAGAAAGACATCCTCTGCCTGTGTGAGCCGCGGGTGAATGTATCAAGGGTGAGTGAACCGTGCAGTGTCAGTGTGTGTTGTGTGGCGTAGAGTGCAGCATATGAGCCCCGCTCTGTGCGACCTGCACTGAACAAATAAGCCGAGAGAGCGTGTGTTTGTGGCAGGAGAGGGGGTGGGTGGGCCCTGTGCCACACAAACGCCCAACAGCAAAAGCCGACTGGCGAAGGGGAGGCAGGATGGATCAACATGAGCCAGCAGGCAGGTGCGGAGAAGAAGATCTGGAGGGTATGTTTGCGATGGAGGGTCGGGGAGGGGGTGATGGGGGGGGATGGTGACAAGATTGGCCTTTCTGCTGTACCCTTTCTCCATCCCGTGCTGCACAGGACAACTTCCGGAAAAGCTTCGAGGAGCAGGTGCAGGTTGCCGCTGCCTACAAGGAGACGGTTGCCAATGCGATGGAGCGTGCCACGAAGGAGGTTATCCGGCCTGTTGTGGAGCGCAGCATCTGCATTGCCCGCACCGCAACCGTCGAGCTGGTATGTTTCAATAAAGGGGTTTCAACAGCGGCCTTCCCGCTGCCTGAGCAATATCGGGAGGCGCAACGACACATCGCTTGTTCCACAATGTGAAGGCGGCAGCGTCTCCCTGCGTCCACACTCTGCCCTGGCGGGATGCTCGCTTCATGCTGGTGTTGTCTCCCTTCCACAGGTGACGAAGGACTTCGCTCTCGACCAGGACAAGGAAAAGATGCACGAGGCTGCACAGATGATGGTGAAGTGCCTCGTCGCACACCTCGCCAACGTGACCTGCAAGGAGATGCTGAAGCAGTCTCTGCGGAAAGAGCTGTGCAAGGACCTGAACCGGCCCGACAAAGACGGCGGTGTGGAGGACATGGTGCGGGACAACCTGGACGTGTGCATGCGGCTTATCGAGAAGGTGGCCGTGCATGAGGCCAGCTCCGACATCAAGGAGCACCTTGCAAAGAAGGGCACGGTGCAGCTCCCCGATGTCGCGATGCGGCTGCCCCCGGAACACCGCCCGGAGGTGCTGCAGGCCCTGCACATGAAGGTGTACCATGACTTCGAGCGCATGCAGAGCACCGACAACGGCTCGCAGGAGGAGACTCAGAAGGCGATCGAGCGTCTGTTGGGCATCCTGCTGGGTATCGAACAGGCGGCTGAGAGCCACTATGAAGAGTCGACACCGAGTGATGACAACATGCTCTCGCTGACGAACCAGAACTTCACGCAGCAGACGCAGTCGGTGCACCACGAGAGCATCAAGAAGTACCTCTGCAGCATCCCGAGCCTGATCATGGAGGACCACGCCCCCGCCTTCGCGGAGACGATCTTCACCATGGTGTTTGAGATCGACAACCGCATCGCCGCGGAGAAGGAGAAGAAGAAGAACAACGAGCCCTGCAACGGCCTCTACGTCGCCATGCTGCTCAACGAAGTCTGCCTCTTCATCCTGCAGTCGGTCCGCGAGAGGAAGGCGAAGATCACGGCAGACCTCACGAAGCAGTACCTCCGCCACGAGCGGAGATGGTATGCAGGAGGGAGCCAGGTGCAACGAATGGTGGGGAGGGGAGGGGGTGGGGTTGTAGGTGGTGTGGGCAGGTTGATATTGTCATCTCCCTCTCGCTGTGTGGCAGGAAGGCGAAGGATATTGCTGTCAACTTCATCCGCCTGAAGCTGATCGATGTGGCGGAGTTCGACTCGAAGCTGACGGAGGCATTGCAGGTATGTTCTCCAGGATGAGGGTTGGTTGTACGCCTTGTAAACACCGGCGAAACTCCGTCTGAACCCACCGCCGAAAAAGTGGTGAAGCGCAAGGCAAATCACAGGAGGTTTATTTGCAACAGCTTCGGCAACAACACCTATACAACCCACACAGGTGAACGAGCCCCAGCGCCAGGTGGTGGAGTTTGCCAGTGGCATTGTCCAGAAGTGCCTGCTCGATGAGAAGCTGACCTCGCAGAAGGACCTCAAGCAGACGCTGGAGGCCCTGACCCACATCGCAAACAAGGGTTCGAAGAAGCAGCAGCAACAGCAGCAGCAGCAGCAGCTCGCTGGCGGTGGGTGAAAAAATTGCGCTCGCTGTCTAATTTTTTTTGTTTCCAGCAGGGGGTTTCTGTAGCCGCTCCCCCCCACGCGCCCTTTTTTTTGTTGAAACCAACGCCTCCACTTCGTTCACGCCCCGTTGTTTTTTTCCCTCCTTGTTGCTTGTGCGACCCGCTGCCCCCCCCCCCCTATATTTGAAACCCCAACTGCCAGCTTTAAAATGTTGAAGGAGAAGAGAGAAATGGCAAATGGAACAAAGAACGGCTTGCCCCGCCTCTTGCCCGCCTCTCCCTTTGCGGTGGGTGATTTTTTTCTTCTCTCGTCGAGGTTGAGCTATCTGGTGGGCCCAAACACTACCCGGACTCTGTGTGTTTTTTGTGTAATTTTGCTTGACCCACCCTGGTGTCTCTCGAGCGGTAAACCATCCCCCGTTGTTTTTGAAAAGCATGCACTATATGCGCACGAACGTATAGGGAGAGGCGACTTCCCGGTGGTGGGGCTGTCCCTCTTGCTGTGGGAATATCTGGCCCGTTTTCTCAGCAGCTTCACCTGTTTTTGCCGTCAAATGCCCGGCAAAAAGTTGCCATCACATTTGATATGTCGCACTGGGCCTGCCTCCGGACAGCCCACCCCGATCAATCAACTGCTTAGTTTTCTCTTAGCAAGACTCTTTTTTGGTCGGGCCGACTCATCCGAAACAAAATGTGTCTTCAATTATTTTTTTTACTTCACGCGCAGAAACAGGTGTATTTCTAGTGGGGGATGAGGATGAGTCTTTTTGGCATCCGCCCTTTTTCCGGTTTTTTTCCAGCCAAAACCAGGTTTTTTTTCCAGCAAAAAACCGGTTTTTTTCCAGCCAAAATCTGGCTTTTTTTCCAGCCAAGAGCCAGACGTTCACTACCGTGGCCTCCGGCGGCTGGGGGGCTCCGCCCCCCAGACCCCCCTGTGGCGGATGTCTCGTACCCAAGTCCTTCGATTCCCATCAGGTCAGGAATCCAACAGCTCCGGTAGTCTCAGGAGGACGCAGCCAACTCACACAGAATCTGTACGCCCACACTGAACAGATGTTCACTACCGTGGCCTCCGGCGGCTGGGGGGCTCCGCCCCCAGACCCCCCGTGGAGCGTGTGTTTGCCCGTCTAGTAACCGCAGCAAGTCCTTGGGCTGTTTCAGCTGGCATATCGGGGGGGTGTCGTCGGAATAACGGTCCCGAAAGCCGTTTTTTTGGGTTTTCCTCCAGCACCCGAGGATGGCGCGAGCGGGAGGAACCGTGGAAGGAACCCATTTGGTGCAAGACCAAGGGCCCCACACTGGGGAGGAGGGACATTGGGTACCATTTTTTGCTGGAAAAAAGCGGGGATGAATCGGGGATTTTTGGCTGGGAAGACCGGGGATTAAAAACACACCTGCGCAGAAACCCCCCTTTTTTTGTCTTTCCCACCGATCCACAAATTTCACTCTTGTCTGCGGCTAAAGTGGAAAATCGCATCAGCCCGATTCGGTGCGGCCAACACGAGCCCAATATGACTAACACGTGCGTGTGGGTCAGCATCTTTCTGCCTATGGGTGAAAAATGCCAAGGGAAACACAACCCCTTTCCCCCTCGGCTGCTATTGAACATGGGTGTCCCCCCTGAGGGGGGTGGTGGTTGGGTTCGGAGGAAACGGGTAAAAATAACGCGGCAAAAAAAAATAAACAATGCCAAAAAAAATGGAGGATCGGCAGAAATCGAGGGGCGGGGTTGAAGGGGGCGGGGCAGCGGGCCTGTCTGAGTGGTGCGTGTGTGGCGTGCGTGTCTTGGAAGAGATCCTCGGGTGGGGTGCCGGCCGAAGCACAGCGGAAAAAAAACGGTGCCGCGCAAAAAGACTACTCCCACCCCCCCACCCCCCCCCCCCCCACCCCCCCACCCCTACTACTGGCAACGTTGTACAGGAATGATCTTTGCTTTAAAAAGGTGAAAGGGGGAGCCCACAAATAGAGAGGCGGGGGCCGATAGCTTTTCTTTACCTATGTGTCTTGGGTTGATCTCTCTTCTCGGATGCTTGTGTTGTACGCACGGTTGGATTCCCCACCCCACCCCCACCCCCACCCCCAACCCCCCTCTCCAGCGTGAGTGAGGTAAATCTAACAGCCACTGCACTGAGGTGTGTCAAAGGAGAGGTGAGTGCGTCCGTGCCGTATTTTCCCCCCCTCCCTCTCTCACACAACCCACCACGGTTGCACGTATAGAGCACTGTTCTGGGTGCGGTGGGAAAAGGATGGGCACATAGGCAGGGTATAAAAGAACACACCACAACACGGCAGACCCGAGGGAGATCTCTGTACATAGGTGCCACAGTCTTGGCACCGATGCGTAACGTTGGTCTGGGGGAGCAGGGGCATGGGGGTGGGGGGGGGGTGAAATGTGTATGTGGTGTGTGGGTGCAGCGGGTAGGGGGAGGAGAGAGAAGAAAAAAAGGACGCACCAAGAGCAAGGGGAATGGGGGGGGGGGTGGTGGTGGTGGAAAAAACAACTGTGTTGTGTTGCTCGGTGCGGGGTATTTTTCTCTCTCTCTCTCTCCCCCCCCTATCTCTCTTTCCACACTGGATTCAAACAAAAAAAACAGTCTATTCACATGCGTGGGTGAATGGGTGGGAAGACGGGGTGGGAAAGGGGAGGAAAAGGAATGCGGGTTCGTAGTCGAACGGACATGACCTCAGAGAAAAGGTGGTGGTGGGTGGCGGGCGGGCGGGCGGGCTCGGTGTAAATATAAGAAAATAAGACAGTTGTGCCACACCCCCCCCCACTCTGACCTGGGTAGTCCTGCATGCCAGGCGCAGAGCGCAAGGCTGTCGGTAACCCAACGGCGGGGCTTCGCTCAGAACTGCAAAAAAAAACAGACGGGGAGACAACTGCGAGCTGTGGTGTGCAGTGATGTGATGTGCCTCCTAAAAACTCGGTTGAAAAGTGGCACAGTCTTGGCACACGTTGCGAACACAGAGCGAAAGTATCCCCCCCCATGTTTAAAAAGAAAATGCCGTGCCCGCAAGCACCAAGGCAAGACTCGGGGAGCACAGAGGGCTGAGGGGAGGGAGGGGGAGGAGATCCTGCAGTCCCCTCCAGGGCAACGACTTGTGCTGGGGTGGGTGTTGGCATTATGCTGCATCTTCGAGGCGAAATTGTGTGTGGTGGTGGTGGTGGGAGGGTTCCCGAAGCGCAACACGCTAGCTAGCGGGGAGGGGGGGGGGGGATTTTTGTGTGTACGGGTGTGTGTGTGTGTGTGTGCCGCGTCTGTTTCTATTTTTTATTGAATCGGCTGCCAAAAAAATAGCAAACAAAAAAAACCGATGCACGCTGGGCGATTGCCCACCCCCCCACCCCACATGACTCTTTTTGTCTTCCTGCAGAGCACGCCGAGCAGCTTGACTTGCTCTATTGACGGCATCTCCGATCCACACCCCACAGAAGACCCACTCCTCGACAGATACACCTCCTACATACACACTCACAACTCAATCATGGTTGCCACCCTGCGTCTGTGGGCAGCGCTCGCTCTGCTGAGCGCGGCAGCGGCTGTCCAGCTGCCGCACCGCATGAGCGGCTTCTACTGCCTCATCTCCGACAACACGGTGGCGAACTACACAGATGCCGACGACTGGACACCGCGCCTCTTCGACTACCAGGTGCGGGGCGCCAACACCGTCTTCCTGACCTTCATCAACCCGGCAGCCATGCCTGCTGTGCCTCCGGCGATGGCACGCCTGGGGAAGTGCAAGGGGCAGGCGGGGTGCACGGCAGCAGGTGTGCCGCTGATCTTCTCTGTGGGCGGGGAGGCGTACAGCCAGAAGACGTGGCCGTGGCTGCAGAGCACGGCTGCTGCGGAGGCGATGGCAGAGAAGGTTGCCGGGTGGGGTGCGGCATACGGCGCCGACGGCATCGACCTGGACATCGAGAGCCCTGCGGGCGGCTCGCAGACGTCTGCGACGAGCCTCGCCGCATTCGCCAGGAAGCTGCGGCAGCTGCGCCCCGACTTCATCATCACACAGCCTGTGTACGGCTACCCCCAGGTCGCCGCAGAGAACTACATGGTGAACAACGGGTGGACCAACGCCTCAGGCACCTGGGCATCGACAGGGCTGATCGACACGGTGGGCATCATGCTGTACCAGGACCTCGGTGCCCTGCAGTACGTCAAGAACTACGCGGCAGGGTCGCAGCAGTGGCAGGGCTTCCCCATCCACGTCGATGTCACCTCCACAGCAGTGCTGGCGGGCATCCAGGGGGGGGCCTCCTCGTCTGTGATTGGGTCGATGGCGAAGGCTGTTGTGCAGCAGAACCTGGGGGGGTTCATGGTCTGGTTCGCATCTGTTTTCGACGCGACGCGCAACGCGACGGCTTTCCAGTATGGCGGTGCTAACGATGCGAGCACCGCCCGCGCACAGGCCTGGGAGGACGCGGTTACCTACATGAACAACAACTGATGCGGATGCCGATGACAATGACACTCCCACCCCCCAGCCATGCCACCCCACAGAAGGGGCTCTGCCCCTACCCCTCCCAGGGGCTGTCTGGGTGCGTGACTGTCTTCACCCATCCCACTAATCTGCCCCTCCCAACGAGCATTCGGATTGCCTTCTGAAGCGGCGCTGATTTTGCCCTTATGCAGTTGCATGTGATGTTGCGCCCATTTGGGTAGCGGGGAGGCAGGGGGTGGGCAGGGTCGGGTGCTGTGGGTGTGACCTTCCAGTGCCGTGCAGTGTTGCTCTCGCAAGCTGCCCCTCTCTGTGTGGGAGAGGGGCGCGATACATGCGGGTAGTGTAATGCTGTGTGTGTGCTGTGGGAGGGGGGTGGTGGTTCACCAAGATCATGCATTAGGCATCGCCAACGATATACTCTCGTGTCTGTGTCGTGTGTTGTTCCATGTTGGGTGGTCCCCCCGTGTGTCCCCTGTGTGTCTTGTGGCAGCTTGATACAGCCACGCCATCGCACAGCTCTTTTGTTTTGATTTTGCTGCACCACCCCCGCCACCCCCACCGTCCCACGCAAAGAAGGGATGTGATGGGGGTGGCGTATTTTTCTTTGTTGTTGCCGCCGTTACCCCTGTGCGGTTGTAATATGATGATTTCCACACAAATAAGTGTAGCCACACAACACACGCGCTCTTGCCTAGTGCCCCCGGGTGCACCGCCGCGCCCAGCTTCACAAGGATGTGCCTGCAGGCTTGGCTCCAGGAGAAGGCACAGTCACCGCCACTTGGCGTCCGGCGATGTGCTACCGAGTCTCCCTGGCTGCTGGCGGCAGTGGCATGCATGCCTTGGCGCATCGGATGTGTTGGGTGCAGGAGTTCCAAGAGTGTGTGTGCGTGCGTCCCTCCACTGCAACGATTCTTGACATGTTGTGTGCAACTCAGCCTCGTGGCTGTGATGTGTTGTGCTGTGCGCTGACTGAAGACGTTATCCTTCCGACCCAGCCTTGGTCGACCACCTGCACTGCTAGTCGTGTGATGAGCAGCCAGGCAGGTGGCAGGGCCGAGCTCGTCGGGCGAATCCACAGCAGACCACTGCCCCCTCCCCACGCTTTCCGTTTCTTGTTTGTGCGCTGCTTGGCGTGCGGTCACTTCACTCGACACGAATAGGGAGGCCGTGATGGCCGCCCCCTGCCGTCGTCTTGGGGGGGGGGCTTCTGTGTGTGATTGCCTGCATCGCATCCACCCACCCTCACCCACACTCTCCACTGCTCAGTGGTTACACGAGGCGGTCAGCATGGCGGTTCTTCCCACATGGGTGAAGGTGTGGCTCGTGATATCGGCGGTGCTCTGCGCCCTGGATTCCCTGTTCGTGTTGGGGCGCCCGCACAGCTTTGAGTTGCCAATCTTGAAGGAGTGGCGCACCTACGCAGAGCTCGACAAGTCCTACGGCATCGATCACAGCAGCGGGTACCCCTATGCAAACGCGTGCCTGACCATCCTCGAAATTCCTGTTGGCCTGCTGTCGCTGTTCGTCTCGCCTGAGTTGGGTGTGCTTCTCGCCTACACCGCCTCTGCCATGACGCTGGCCCAGACAGTGCTGTTCCTGCTTGTCGACCCCTGCCAGGGCTTCGCGGACACAGGCCACAACAGCACCCCTGAGTACATCTTCTTCCTCGTGATGATCGGAATTTGGGTCGTTGTGCCGGGGATGGTTGTCATTACCCTGGGGCCCCAGCTGGTGCCTGCAAAGGGGAAGCGCGAGTAAGCAGATCTGTGTCTTCTTGTTCTTTGCTTGCTGACTTGACGTGGTGCTCGCACAGTCGAGATGTCTCCAGACACAGCCACTCCGCTCGGCACTGGTGAGTTCACCACACGCCTTCCTGGCACCCCTCTCCCACAGGCCACCCCTACGGGCGGCTGTTGTGTCTCGTCCGTGTTTGTGTTCGGGAGGAGGGGGTGGGGGTGTGAAAATGATATGCAGAGAGCGACCCCACCCGCCCCCACAACCCACCCGCCCCTCTGCCATGTAGAGAAAAGGCGGACAGGATACACGCCTGTTGTTGTACGAACTGGCAGGATGAGGGGTTCGGGTTTCTTTGGTTTCCTTGCAAGGCTTTGTTCGGCCCGGCTGTGTTGGCATCCACACACCCACACAGCCAGTCTGCTCTACACAGCTACACAGCTACAGCACCATGCTCGCACTCACAATGGCACTGGCGGTGGCAGCCACACCTGTGACGGTGGAGGTGTTCACGGAGAGCTACTGCCCCTGCTCCGGCACGTTCCACGAGCAGTACTACAACAACATCATGCCGCTGATCGACAGCATTGCGGTGTTGAACCGCAGCTGGGACGGTGCTGCCCACGGCGACACGGTGAAGTGCTTCCACGGGGAGCGTGAGTGCGAGGCAAACACACTGCAGGCATGCGCGCAGAACATGGCGGGTGCGAACTACAAGCAGTGGCTCAACTACACAGTGTGCATCAACGGGCCCTGCAAGAACGTGGGGTGCCCTGAGCAGTACAGCGTGGCGGAGAACTCGTCCCTGGCACGCGAGCAGAGCTGTGCCGCTGCGGTGGGGCTTGACTGGAACACGATGTACAGCTGCTACACGGGGCCCCTGGGCAAGCAGCTCCTGATGCGCGACGCGCTCTTCGACTCTGCGGAGAAGGAGGGGTACGGGCTGCGCGGGCTGCCTGTGGTCAAGGTGAACGGCAAGCTGTTCAGCAAGTTCTGGGACTGCGACAGCTACAAGGCCGACTACCACAAGGCGCTTGTGCAGGAGGTGTGCGCTGCGTACACAGGGGCCGACAAGCCTGCCGCATGCAGCCAGTAGTGGGTAGTGGCACATTCAGGTCTCGACTGCACCAACTCGACGCTCGGCATGCCGCATCTGACCACACTCCCCCCACCTGCATGGCACGCTACGACTCCTCCTCGAATGTGATGATGGCATTGGGTCCAACCCCCTGACCCGACACACCGTGTCCAGGGCGATACCCTCCTCCTTTGGTGCATCCAACATAATCGAATAGTGGAGGCAACATCCGCGCGGCCCCCACCCCCTGGGGCGGGGGTCTGAACCCTCGATATCGGGAGTCTGCCCTGCTATTTTTGGTGCCCAGACGACCCCCGCTCGCGGGGGTCGGACCCTCGCCAGACCCCCGATATTCCGATAACCCAAAAGGGTCGACCCCGACGTGCGGGAGTCCACCGTGTGCCTGGCCCTCTGCAGCCCTGCTGCTGTCGAGGGTGTGAGGGTCCACCCTCTTGCTATGTCTTCTTGTCCCCCTCCTCCTCCTCTCGTTTCCTTCTTCTGTCGCATACATACCCTTGCCACACAACGTATCCCCCTTTCCCCCATCCCCAGCCCCCCCTTATCGTGTTTGGGCTTGTGTCTTCTCGTTTGGAATTTTACTATTTTGAAAAAAAACAATCTTGCTGAGGTGTGAGGACGAACTGCGTCTATACTCCGTGAGAACAACGCCTTTCTAAGGCAACACTGTGTACGTCACGGTCTGGTCGTCTTGTACGTCAGGCTGGAGGTCGTCGATGCCAAAAAAAAAATAATGTGTCGCCCGCATCCCCACATCCCCCCCTTGCCCTCTTTGACCACTCACTGCTGCCAGACGGACTTCGCAAACCATATCATGGTATGGTTCCGAAATCTCTTGGTCAGCCTGGCGGTGCGCCTTTGCGGCACACCTACAACCACTCACATGTTGAACGAGCGCCTGCTTTATTGGACAGGCTGCCACATGCAAAGGACCTCATGCGAATTAAATTCAACCGAAGACCCTGCGTGCGGCTGCACTGCCCTGTTGCACACCCCCTTCTCGTCTGCGTCAGCAGCACCGTCTACAGTGAGTTTGTGTTGTCATTGTGTGTGTGTCCCCTATATGTCACCTCCCCACTCACCCCTCTCCTTACCCCTTGAGGGTCCACCCGATCTTGCCACATCCTTTCTGAGGAGCCACACGGCAGCACGGCAATACCATGACGTCCTCCCCCCCTGCTGGGGGACTTGCTTATCCATTCCTCTCGACAATCAGAAAAAAACCCCCCCCTCCCTGCACCTGCTGCCCGGCACTGTCTACGCAGCCCCGCGCCCACCTCGATGGGGTGGGGGTGGGGTTGCGTGCCTTGTTGCGGTGGTGTCTCGCTTATCTCGCCTTCCCCTTGTCCCCCCACACCCCCCCCTGCTCCACCCCACCCTATCCTCTCCCGATGCCTCCACGCAGCTAGTCCTCTGTCAGGTAATGTGGGGTCCACATCAAGTGGGTTTTTGCTTCTTAGAGGTGGAGTAGAGGGGTTTTGTATCGGAGGGTGGAGGCTTTGAGGTTCTTCATACTCTTTCGTGGACTTCTCGCTTTTGGTTGATTGGTCAGGTTGGACCCGAGCTTGCTGTGTCGCCAGCACACAGAGAACGTCACGTCGAAGGTGGGCCGGTGCAGGTTGCTTTGAGGGATGAGTGCCTTTGACCCCCATCTCCCCCGTCTTGAGCAGCTGCACACACCGCCACACCCGACAGGAAGGCTTTGCTGTCGGTGTCAGCCTGCAAAGCAATAACAAATCAAAAACATGGATGTGTCTGTTCGTCATGCAGAGACCGGGCATAGCTGTGTCGTCGGTGTTCCAGAAGGCGGGACGGTGCTCAGGCTGAAAGCGGATGCGCTGGAGGAGATGTTTGCGGGTTCTATCGACGCATGCCGTGAGGCTGCAGCGGTGGCAGCGCGCATCGAAGGGTGTGAGGAGGAATTGGGAGATGCACAGCGCGTTGCTGACACGGGTCTGGAGGACGGGGGTGCTGTCCAGCTCGTCCCGCGCTGGCCAGACATCAAGGCCCCCGCAAAATATTCAGCTGCGCATGGCGGGGAGATATCCTGCGCCCAGCTGTCGAGGTGTGGGACGCTGTGTGCAGTGGGTTACGAAGGGCACTTCACTGTGTTTGACACCATCACCGCTGAGGAGGTTGTGGACGTGCCACTCAGCAGAAAGGTTCTTTGCACAGCATTCTCGGTCTGTGGGACGTGGTTGGCAACGGCATCAATCAACGGCGTCATCTGCGTGTGGCTGACATCAACCTGGGAGAAGGTGAACATGCTGGACCACAGCAACACCGCTGCCTGGAGTGCAGCGTGGGCACACTGCGGACGTCTGGTGTCCGGAGATGAAAGCGGGAAAGTGCGGGTGTGGGACTTGAAGGGCACACCGAGCGCCACAGTGCTGGAGGGTCACAGCGAGGCTGTTCTCAGCATTGCCGCGTCGGGCGCAAAGATCTTCAGCGGGTCAAGTGATACGAGCATCCGTGTGTGGGACATCAGCACCCTCACACACACACACACCCTGTGTGAGCACACCAATACGGTGTCCGGCATCGCCCTGACGAAGGACGAGCAGCACCTGGTGTCGTGCTCTTACGACGAGTCACTCAAGGTGTGGTGCACAATCTCCCTCAGCTGCCTGCGTACTGTGCAAATGGGGCACGGTTCCTTCTCACTTGCTGTGTCACAGCCAGGTGATGTTGTTGCAGTAGAGTATTATGTTGGAACCACGCTGTACCGCCTCAGCACAGGCGAGCATCTGGCGGAGGTGGAATCCGACGGTTGTGCTGTTGCACTCAGCCCCTGCGGGAGGTGGCTCTTCGCACCAAATCAATATTTCCTCTCTGTGTGTACCGTGGCTTCAGTTTCACCCTGAGTGCAGTGTCTCCAAACCCTCTTGCTTCCTTGTGTGACGCACCCTATTTTAGGGGCAGACACACCGTACTCACGGAGAGCTTCACATCGAAAAAGGTTTGCAGTGTGCCCCTCGCCACCAGGTGCGACTGAGCGAGACGAGACAGAAATAACTGAGGGGCGACCTACTTCCCCTCACCGGCTGTCAAGCCGTGACTGGGAACGAGGCTCCCCTATGTAGAGGCTATCGCCTGGGTTCGCCTCCCGACCCTTTTTTGTGTTCCATCTGCCTCGACAAAGCGAGAGGCGAATGCCCTTTGGCGCCTGATAACCACCTCCGGGCAGAAGACACGCACCATATGCATCGGTCAGCGTCTTGGACATCCGGCCTTTCGTTTCCCCCCCGATTTGCTCCCCCCCCCTCTGGACGGGCGTCATGTCCTCCGGGAGGCCCCTGTTTTAAACTTTATGAAAAACGAGAGAGGCCGCTGAGCAAGCCGACTCGGAATCCCCCAGCATCCCCAACCAGAGGGTGCCGATTGCTTCCCCCCGTAGGTCCCGTTTCCCCACAATGCTGTGGAATGATTATCCTTCAGCATTGAGGCTCCTACCGAGGGCGACAGGCTTTAGGTGCTCCCGCCAACTAACCCGGAAGTGAAAGCCCGCGGCCCCGGCAATCCCCCCCTTTTTTTACAACTGATTCCTCGCCCTTCCTGCCCACAGCACGACCTGACCTCTGGTCGGGTTGGAGGCAGCTCTGCCCCGAGATGGGCCATGTTCTTCATGCCCTTTCGCAAAGGCTTCTGGTTTTGGTTGATTCCGCCTCGCGAATAACCCAGATATTTGCCGGCGGAGGTGGAAGGTGGCCGCCCCCTCGAGATGGTCCGAATCCGGAAGCATGAGCGCGTCACAGAGGCACCGCATATCCCATTAAAGCCGCACCACCCACCCCGGAGGCCTTTGTAGCGACACACCTTTCCCCCCCTTTGTCATCTGCCCCCTCCCCCCCCCGCCCCTGCACCCAACCCACCACCAACCCTCTGCAGTGTGTGTAGCGGCACAACCCCCCTCCCTACCTCCCTCCCCCCGTTGCCCTGCCTGAGTGTTGCGCATGGCACCCAATCGCACCTGGACACCTCTGCCGCCCTGGACACCAATGCCTCCCTGGACACCTACGCCCTGGGATATCACATTTCCCCCAACGATAGACCCGTTTTCCTGGATCGAGAAGGCGGAGAAACTGACCCAGGAGCAGCAGGACAAGTCCCTGCAGACGTGGGCCGTCGTGCTGATCTGCATCACCTCCATCTGCTGCCTATCCGTTATCATCGTCAGCGTCATCTGCTGCAAGATCCAGCAGGGGAAGCAGCGGCAACAGGCCGTGCATCACCCTCTCCCACACCCGGCAGACCCGGAAGCACAACTACCCCCCTACACCACCCCGCACGCCGCCAGCCGCAACCCCGTCGCTCCTCCTCAGGCTGAGACGCAGCCACAGCCACACGCCACCCTACCTGTTGTTCATGTGACCGCCCACCCCGGCACCGCTGTGCCCCCTCCACTGCAGAACCCGCTGCCCCCTGTTGGCGTGCGCCTCCCTGGCCTTGAGGGATCCACAACCTGCTCCACTGGCACCTTCTCCAGCAACACGACGCTCCTCCCGAGCAGCGCGACAGCCTCTGCTGTGTCCACCACCGGTGTGGGCGCCCCGCTGGAGACGCCAAACGGCGCTTCCCACCAGAACTTCCTCTCTGCAGGCGGTGCGTCTGGAGATGGGTCCGATCCGGTGACTCCCTGCAGCCCGCTGAATGGGTGGACCCGAGGCAAGCTGCTGGGGCAGGGCGCCTTCGGGTCCGTCTTCATAGGCATCCTCAGCAACGGGTCCCTCGTCGCGGTGAAGGTGATCGCCCTTGAGGGGAGGGCGGAGGAGCTGGCGAAGGTGCAGAAGGAGGTGGAGTTCCTGCAGCAGCTGCGCCACCCCAACGTGATCTCTTACAAGGGGAGCCTGGTGGAGGAGGCGCGAGGGGAGGTGCATGTCTTCATGGAGTATGCGGTGGGTGGGTCGCTGTCGGCCCTGGTGAAGGCGTGCGGCACGCCCCTGTCGGAGAAGGTTGCGGCACTGTTTATCAAGCAGGTGCTGGAGGGGCTCGCCTTCCTGCATGGGCACGGTGTGATGCACCGCGACATCAAGGGGGAGAACGTGCTGCTGGATGCCGAGGGGCATGTCAAACTGGCTGACTTCGGCTGCGCGCGGGTGATGGCCACTGCGACAGCACAGGCGACTTTTGCAGGGACCCCGTATTGGATGGCCCCAGAGGTGATCCAGAACAAGAAGTATAATAAAAAGGCGGATGTGTGGTCCGTCGGATGTACAGCCATCGAGGTGCTGACTCGGTATGTCGTGTTGAACAGTGGGGCGAAGTCGGAGGGAATGATGTTTGAGGGGGGGGGGGGCTGGAGCCAAATGGTACGCAGAAAACTGGGGGAAATTTTGTAGTGGGATTGCGTACGATTCATCTGGTGTGATGATATGTCACAAGCAGTTAAGGTACGCCCAACAGTGACCGGGGTCTACTCTGTCCGACTACGCGGTTGTCGTTCGCAGGCCACTCAGGGTACACACCCAGCTTGTGGAGATGACGAATCTGCCCCTGTTGCCACGCCCTCCCGGTCTCCATCTCTTCAAAGAGCTCCCTTGAGCTCAAACAGGCAAGTGCACACCTCCGCACTGATGGTTGCCAGGCTCTTCTGGATCTCCTCCCGCAGGAGACGAGTTACCCCGAGTGGATATTGCTGCCATATGGGGTCGCATTCCTCCTCAGGCCTTTCAGGGAGGTGCGCCTATTTCACTCGGTGCGTTCGTCACGCAGCAACAAGGCCCGTTTTTTTTAGTTAGACATTCCGGATCACTTTGCGGGGTTAGCGAGTTTGATAACCGCTATATGTCTTGCGACACGCTGGGTTGTGGGCAGGCAGTCTGTTGTGCACCCCATCCACACCCATCCTGTGCAGCGGGTCACTCCCTTGGGTGCCTTTCGAGAGTGTTTACGCCGCGATGTTTGAGATCGCGCGTTCCGAGTCGCACCCGACCAACAAACCCGCCGGAGTCAGCCCTGCATGCAGCGCCTTCTTTGACGCGTGCTTCCAACGCGAGCCATCCTCCCGCCCTGATGCTCGGGTATGCAATGCATTCTCATTTGAACAGCTTTTGAACAGCTTTCAGCTATTCTCCTGTCGATCCACACCCCCACCCCACCCCACCACTTCCGCTTCTCCTCTGCGGTGCCTCTGCCACCCCCTCTCGCCACTACTCCCACAGGAGCTCCTTGATCACCGGTGGCTGCGCGAGGCTGCCGATGCACAGCCAGGAGACGTGACGGAGCGCGTCGTCCCCACCACCAGGCAGACAGGGCACACCGCACCGTGGCCCAGCGTTGCCGAAGTTCCCCCCGGCGGGGGCACGGTATGCAGCAGCCGTGCTGTGCGAGGGTGCCACTGACCAACCCACGGGCAGCGCAACAAGCCCCCCTACCCCTCCGACATCACAAGCACCTGTGGGGATACCCTCTTGTGGCGTCTCCAAGGCCAAGCCTCTTGAGTTCAGTTGGTTGGGAGCAAGTCGAGCCTGGCTCACCTTTAGCACACCAAACACCAACGCCTCCAAACAGACACTGATGTCGTCCCTGCAATCTGCTGCGACGCTGGAAGGCGTGTCTCCGCCTTCGAGTATCAACACCGCTGCGTAGTGCGGTGGGGTTGGCGGGTGGACGTATCGCCCGCCGTGTGTCAGAGGGCGAGGCTCGGCGCAGAGGCGAGCTTCGCATGTTTTTTTTCCGTCTGTCATTAGTCTATCTGCACCCTATATGTTATTCCGTGGTTACCTTTCACAAACAATCATAAATACGGCTGTTCCTTTTTCTTGCTTCGGCCAGTGTGTCACACTCCAGAATATTCTGTGGTTCGCTCAAACCTTCCTATTTTTTTCGTATAGTTTCGTCCCCCACATCCCGACTATGCCCCGCCTGTGCCATTGCCCAGGCGGTCCCAGCCTATAGTGCAGCGAAGACCGCACATCCCTTGGAGACGGGGTTGTGGGTTGTGCCTGCACCGCTCCAACTCACAAAATGCAAGTCCGCACCACGTTTCTCCCATGGGGCTTGCACCCTCCCCCCGCCCCCTGCAGCTTGTGGCCCTCTCTTGCTGTTGCCGACCAGCATCGACTCTCCCTTAATCCAAGCACGGGGGACTATTACCATCACTTATTCCTCCAGGGGCAGGGGAAGCGAGGTCCAAAGACCACCCTTCCGAGTGTTATTTTTAACTCGGGGCCGTACCATATAGCCTGGTAGGTGGAACGTAACGGAGGAAGTTGCCTGCGCAGGATTGATCTTGCAGCAGGTAGGAGTATGGTAGTATAGTTTTGTAGATTCACACGTTTCGCCTTGCCTCCCTGTGGGTGCGAGGCTCGCGTATGTGTGTAAGTGCTAATGCGCCCCAAGAAACGTCAGTTCACAGCGGAAGAGACGCAGAAATGAACCGCTGGGCTGTAGGTGGGCCTTCACACTGTGTCAACGCATGCTGTGTCAACAGCGTGTCTACCATTTCGTCACGGCGCCGCCTGATTTGGCCAAAACGAAAGCCTCTGGTTTCCGCAATGCCGCCCAGCTCCACTCACGCCAGTTCAAATCAGGTGGCGGCGGATTGCTTTTCTCGAGATGATTATATCGGGGGGGGTTTACTGCCCCCACCCCCCCCCCCCCCCGCCACCCCACGACGGCGGATAGGCTTGTTTCCAGTGGTGGGGTTATTCGCTGCTGCGGCGGGTTTTCGGCAAAGTTCTGCGATTTTCACCTTAAAAAATACTCGGTGGAAATGTACCAAAAACGCACCCGTTTTCACCACCGTGGTCGCGAAGGCCCCCAGTTGTTTCTTCTTGCAAAGGCTTTCCTTCATTGCATCGTACAGTGGTCTGTTCTGTTTCTCAGGTCTTTTTAGTTCCGTGCTCTTGTTGAGTGGGCCGACATGGTTATCGCCTTTGCACGTGTGCGCGTCGCAGGCATGTGGGCGATCAACTGGGGTGGTGCTGTTACGAAGCTCACACCCAGACGATGCCCATGCCACCGCCCAGCCACCGTGTGTCCGCGATACAGCAACCATGACCATCCTGCCTGCGATTGGCTGGTCTGGTATTTCTCGCTATCACACATTTCTTGCGCCGGCAACCTGTGCCGGCTGAACGAACCTTCGACGAACTGTCGTCGCCCCAACCCGATTGTGACCAGCCACAGCGTCCGGTTGGGTGGCCCGGCCTGCATGAGCGCCACCAAGTGCGCTTGCTGACTGTGCGGTGGTTACAGACACCCACTCCCTCCCCACCACCCCACTCCACCCCACCGCCTCTCTTGTCGCTCTCTGATGGAAACAGATCCGCTGTGGGTCTGTTTCTCGGGTGCCAAATGTGTGAATCACCCGCAGATTCCCATGTCATGTCATGTCACATCACATCATACCACCACAGTCACCTGCTCGGGGGTGGCCGTTTCGAGCCATGTTCCTCGATGCAGCGATTGACATCCTGGCGGGTGCGGTGGGCGGTGCAGCCGGGATCTGCATCGGGCAGCCGTTCGATGTTGTGAAGACCCGCCTGCAGCTGGGGGGTGTGAGCACGGAGCCAGGCACCCCGCCGGCACGCCTCAACGCAGGGCAGGCGCTGCGCGACACGCTGCGCTCGGAGGGCGTCGCGGGGCTGTGGCGCGGTCTGACCCCACAGCTGATGGGCGTCATGATGTACCAGGGCACCGTCTTCACCAGCTACAACGGCGCACACCGCGTCTGCGAGATGTACGACGAGTGGAGCTCTGGAACCGCCCAGCAGAAGTACGTCATCGGAGGGGATGTCGGAGCGCCACCAGACAGCCTCGGCCGCGCCATGCTGTGCGGCATGGTCGCAGGCACGGTGTGCACCCTTGTGGTGACCCCCATGGACGCCTTCAAGGTGGCCCTGCAGGTGCGCAGCATTGAACACAAGACCGTGCAGAGCGGCGACCTGTTCAAAATGGTGCGCGAAGGGCAGGTCCGCCCCTACAAAGGGCTTGCCGCCACGGTGACACGCGACCTGCCCTCGACAGGCGTCTACTTCTACGTCAACGAGACGCTGCGCCGTGCCTACGGGTTCTCCGAGTTCAACGCAGGCGGGCTGGCCGGTGTGGTCTCCTGGTTCTGCTGTGCGCCCATCGACACCATCAAGACCAGGATCCAGGCCTCGCGGACAAAGATGTCTGTGTCTGCTGCCACGCAGAGCATCTATGCGGAGGCCGGGCTGCGCGGGTTCGCGCGCGGCCTGCTGCCCCTCATCTCACGTGCGTACCCGGTCAACGGTGTGACCTTCACTGTGTACAGCTGGACCTCGCAGGCCATGAGAGAGGCGGCACATTAACAAGAGGGCTGCATTGCCAGTGCAATGGTAGTCACATTGAGCTGCCAACAGTCTTTTGCTGGGGCCCCAATGGGGACCAGGGGCCTGGTTGCGTCGCGTCAACACCACGGACTAGTCGCCCGGACGACTAGTCGGGACGACGGGTGAAATGACGACGGGTGAAACGACGGGTGGCACCCGTCGACTCGACGGGTGGCACCCGTCGGCACGACGGGTGAACCTGCTGAAACGACGGGTGTTCCAGCCATTTCCTGTTGATATGGGCCAATTTCCATTGAAAACTAGGGGAGTACCTTGCATGGCATCAGGTTATTTTTCACGCCGAACTATCTTCCCTGCACAGACCCACCCCCCCATTACTTTCCATTTACAATTCCTAGTTGGTGAAGGGGCTGCCCACCGGTGGACCACCAGGAGGGGGGTGAGCCATCCAGGTGGGCAGGGGGCCTGGGGGTGGGGCCTCAAAACAACTCCCTCCCACGACGTCACTCCGCTCTCGAGGACAAACAAAATCACCTACGTACCTGAACTGCCAAACACCCCCCCCCCCTCACTTACGGGTGCGCGGATCTCATGTGCTCGTCGCGCTTTACAGTGGTTTTAAAGAGCTCGAAACAAACACAGCAACGCTTTTTCAGCACGCGCGAATGGTGACTGAGGTAGTGCTGGCTCAGTCCCTTCGGTTGTCCGTTTGCCGCACTCCTGGCATGTGACAGTGCAGGTCTGACACGGCGCGTTGTTTTGCGGCCGATGTGCAGCATCATAATGCGCAAACAGTGCTTCTCTCGTGTGGGCAACTTTGGAGCACACAATGCAGATATGCTGCTGCACAGGCACTGTACCGGATGGCGTTGGTTCTGGCACTTCTGGCACATCCTCGCTGTTGCCCCAGGATTTGGACTTGCAGATGCATGCGAGCAGCGTTGCCTTTGGAGTGGTGTTTTCCGGGTCGCCCAGAAATTGTTGGCCCCATCGCCCCCTTTTTGTGACGTGAGATCCAAGGCCGAGGGACTCGAGTCTCCGCTGCAGTGCTGCCGTTGCTCCCTTCCAACAAGCGTTCCTCGCAGTGACACGGCGGCAAAGCTTTATCGCGCCGAACTTCAGGAGGGTCGGTTGGTCCAGCAGGCCGCACCCCTTGCCTTTGGTCCTCTGCATTTCGAAGAGCAGCAGGTCCCGTTCGGCGGTCTGCTGCGATGTCACCCTCAGGGCATGGCGTTTGGAGACGCCATTCCCCCTCTCCAGTTCCTCGTCACTCAGGGCGAGGGGGTGTGCATCTTCTGGATCAAACCAGTGGCTCATCGAATATGGATATATGTAACACCACGCCCCT
This sequence comes from Rhynchopus euleeides, assembly GCA_963210315.1. NCBI lineage: Eukaryota > Euglenozoa > Diplonemea > Diplonemida > Diplonemidae > Rhynchopus > Rhynchopus euleeides. Next base: position 2,104,494 of record OY723267.1, read on the forward strand.
CGGATGTTCTCCCAGGTGACACCCACTCCAGGACAAACACAAGGATGTGCATTGCGATGAGCGAGAAGATGAACTCTTTCGCGCACTTTCCCTCCTGGTGGTACTTGATGGGGATGTCGTTGTAGCGGAAATGCACAAGCATTTCCATTACAATACAGAGTAGATGCTGCACCCCTTCGTCTTGGCAATGGTGAGTAAGCGACTCAGAACATCTCTGACCTGGTTTCCCGTCATGTTGGAACACGTTGAGCTGCCAAGGACAGCCTTCTGCACGGCAGGTCCATCAGGCAAGATCTCTGCGAGTATTGCGATGAACCCGTTTATGTCGTGCAGGGGGTGTGATCGTGTACGCTGTGGAGGTGAACACCCCTGCGTACAGGCTCTCAAACCCAGCTTCATGAAGTTCCTGGATGCTAGCCCTGTGGCAGGCGTGGAGCTGTTTCAACCAGTCATTTCGTGGTGTGGTACAAAACGCGCTCCTGTGCGAAGATGACCCCATCTTACTAAATGCCGACCACAGCTCAAGATGGTCCCCTGCTACCCTAAGCAGGCGAGCCGAAACATCACGTTCGCCTTTTCGAAAACCCCTCTCTGCACTCTTGCGATTTGCTTCAGGAAGTTGAACGTGAACCACGTTCTGTACTCATCCTTCTGCTAATCGGCAACTGTCACCAACCGTGTTGCGAAGGCACCGTCGAAAATTCCTACGGCCAGCCTGCTCTGCTGGGTCTTCTGTGCCTGTTTCTTCTCCGCCTCGTACAGCTTCACCATAGCTGCAGTGCCGCGGGGCAGGCGTCGGCCATCTCCTTGAGCCCTGTCGGGTGGTCCTTCCCGTTGCTCTTCCGGAGGCCCAACCCGACAAACTCGATGTCTGACCCGCTATTGACACGGGCAGCGTACATCGTGCGACCCTCCTTCGCGGTCGACTTGCTGATCACCCCACCCCCCAGCTTCTCATACTTTTTGTACAGGGCAAGACTGATGATGGGATCAGTCGACTTGATGGTAGTATCCGCCAGCTTGCCGAGAAGCTGCTTCAGGGCCATGTGGCTCAACCCATCAGCATCACGCTCGACAACATACGTGTTGATCCAAGCACGTACAAACACCGTCATGTCCACAGCGCTGGCGAGGGCCTGCGCTGCAGTACGCTTTGCCGCTGGCATTGATTGGTGTGGCTCGTCTGGGTGGCCTGGGTGGTGATGATGGTATCTTGGGGTATCTTGGCCTGGGTGGTGATGAGGGTACGGTATCTTGGAGACTGCCTTGTGGGTTGTGCAAGGGTTGGGGGCTGGGGCGAAAATTTGCCTGGCAGAAAAGTGATCACCTTCATGAAGTAGGTTGCTCTGTCAAACTGACACAGTTTGTCAGAGTCAAGATCCCTCGAACAATGAAAATCCACGAGAACAGCCGTCGCACATGCACTTGAGGCCCCATCACCAACTAGGAATTGTAAATGGAAAGTAATGGGGGGTGGGTCTGTGCAGGGAAGATAGTTCGGCGTGAAAAATAACCTGATGCCATGCAAGGTACTCCCCTAGTTTTCAATGGAAATTGGCCCATATCAACAGGAAATGGCTGGAACACCCGTCGTTTCAGCAGGTTCACCCGTCGTGCCGACGGGTGGCACCCGTCGACTCGACGGGTCCACCCGTCGAGTCGACGGGTGCCGCCTGTCGAGTTTTCACCCGTCGTCCCGACTAGTCGACCCCACCCGTCACTGCCCGACTAGTCCGTGGTGAAAGAATATCCCCCCCCCCCCCCCCCCCCCCGCGACAACCCGGAGTGTTGGCATGGGCAGAGAAATGGTATCCTCTGCACCATAGGGTTCCTTTGATGCAAGCGCTTCACACCCGACGGCAGTCAGGGCGGTGTTGCGTGAAGTGGTGGGTATGGGGTGGCGTAGGACAGTGGAGGTATCATCAGAGAGCTCGCTCGGTGCGACTGACACTGGACAAAACTCATCTTAAAAGTGTGTGCGCTGCAGTGGTGATCGCACCAAAGCGCGGCGTGTGAAGGGGGCCGTTGGAAATAAGTGAAGATTGTGGGAGGGGAAACCCACACAAGACCAGCGTGTCGCTGTGCCTGGATTGGATACTAACATAATATAGCAACCATGTCCCCCACCCCTTCACAGGGTGGGCATCGAATTTCGCCAGGTGGCCCCCCCCCCCGATATTTCGTATCATCATAGCCCTTCCCTTCATCCCCCCATTCCCTGAAACCAGCCTCTCACGAGTCTGAGCTTTCCGGGTGTGTCGTGGTGGTGTGCCTGAGAATCAAAGCGTGTACCTTTTTTAGTTAGCATTGGGCCCCTGAGGCGATATAGGATTGGGTATCTTCTGCCCGTCTTATGCAATGCCGTTGGAGATCAGGCGGCTTCTGGCGACTTCTGTTGCGTGTCACTGCCCTGGTTGTTCGTCGGCGCAGAACAAACATGATGTCACTCGTTTATTGTTACCCCATGCCACCACCGCCTTCTGGTAACCCTAAATGTGCTCATCGACGCCCCCCTTGTCTCCTTATATCCTCCCCCACCCCCCTCTCGCATCGCTTCATCCTCGACGAACCAGGACTGCCGAAGAATCAAGTTAACATTTTCTCGGACATCCCATCATGCCTGGACTGCGATCGCCACTGGGGTTTCTCCCCCGACCTTGCCCCCTCTCCCACGCCCACCCACCCCCTCGAATGGAGGGCAGATCTCAGCTGTGCGTTCTTACTTTTTTATCTGCGGACCCCGAGGCCAGCTCCAGCCCACCCCCCCCCCCCCTAGGCCCCCAGATGTCCTTGAGAAAAACTGTAATTTTTTTGAAATATCCAGGTCTGGAGGTCAACAGTGCCAACCCACCCCCAAACCCACTCCGGATATGAATTTCCGGAGGTTTTTACCCACTTTTGGGCCCACCAACCCTCATTTTTGGCCATTTTTTGGCATTTTTTTTCGCTTTTCTGGGGTGAGTCCTGTGCAAGGTGGTTGCAGGGTCATTTTTGGGTAAAAATGTGCATTTTAACGCACTTCTACTGGTCCTAGAGGCCCTGGATGGTATACAATGTGCCCCAGGGATGCCTAGGGTACATTTTTCACCCGAAAACCACCCAACATGGGTCTAGTCGCCCAAATTTTATCATTTTTTCGTAAAATTGGGACATTTACCCCACATGGGCGAAACCCCCATTTTTCACAGTTTTTTCAAAATATCGGACCGAATTTGGGCAATTCGGTGGAGAAAACCTGTTCCGACAGGCCCATACACCCCTTTTAGGGCATTCCCAGTGGTTTCTGGGTGGTTATAGGGTTATAGGGTGCCTACAACATGGCTGCAGGATGTGTGAAGGGTCCTCCAACATCGTTGCATGGTCCTTTTTTTGGGTAAAAAAAAGGCATTTTCACACACTTCTACTGGTCCTAGAGGCCCTGGATGGTATACAATGTACCCCAGGGATGCCTAGGGTACGTTTTTCACCCGAAAACCACCCGAAATGGGGTATAGTCGCCCCGATTTTGTCATTTTTTCAAACCCTGTGCCTGGAATTTTGTCCAAAAAATATGAGTGAGAGGGATTTGAGGCCCCCCGCCCCCAGGTTCCCTGCCCACCTGGTCGCACCCAAGTGCCTCACACCGGTTCTCTCCCCACCCGGTGATCCACCTGACGGATACAGCAAAAAATATCACGTTTTCGCACAAGGCATAAAATGGTCAAAAAACCCGAAAATCGGGTTTGTAGGGTGGTGTTGCTGAAAGTGCTTCGCATGATGTGCGCACGAACTACGCACAAGTACGCACGAACTACGCAATATGGCCTCGTAATGTCACTTTTTTATTTTGTACTGGGGCGGGACCAGTAATTAGCCCAAAAAGGCTGAAAAAATGCCGAAAATTTTCGAATCCCAGTCAGGGACCACTCTGAATCACCCGTATCGTGCAAAGAAACAGGTTTGTTTGCCGAAAAATCACAGTGTGTGCCCTCTACAGGCCCCCCTACCCCCCGAGAACTCGGGGGGGTAGGGGGGTATGAGGGGGGGGTGTTTTCACCCACTTGGTGTTCCCAGTGTGTTCCCAGTAAGAGGTGTAAATGGACACCCCATGGCCAAAACGACCCCACTGCGATCCGCACAGATCCCAAACGTTCCAAATAACGGGTTTTTGGAATACCCAGGGAGGGGGTCCCGCTGGGTGGGCTGGTGTGGTTGCCTCTCAGTCACATCCTATGACCAGCCCCTGAACCAGACCCACGTTTCACGGACGAAGCTTGACAGCTCGACCACAGAAATGACCCCACTACGATCCGCACAGATTCCAAATAGTCAAAGGAACGGGGTTTTGCAACACCCGAGTAGGGGGCCCCTTTCGGGGGCGTTTTGGTACAGTCTCGGCTCTGTAGTGACAAGGGGTTTCGCAAGCAGTGTCATTAGCCTTCACCCACTGTCAAGTGAGCTATGGCTTGTCTTGAGGGTGCGTTATCATCTGTTGGTCCCAGGTACAGACAAACAAACGCTGCAGCTGGGCGAGGGCTGACTGATGTGTCTTCCGAGGTTCGAGACTTAGGACAACCTAGTTTGGTGAGTCTCGAGCCAGGTCTCCGGAGACCTGGCTTCGGAGACAGGTCCTTCCGCAGCAGTCAGAAGAGTGACTTCCTGCAAACCAGAGGGCCTGGGTGGATCTTTGGGATACGTGGAGGGCCCTACATCAGGAAATGGGCACCACAAGGTCTGGGACGAGGCCGGTGGTAGTGTTGGTGCAGTCTGGGCTCTGTATTGGAGGTAGCGTTTTTCCCACTGGAGAGAATAAAAAAGTGGCATTATTGCTTATGCACAATGTACGCACAAACTACGCAAAACTACGCACGAACTACGCAATTTGGGCCTTTCAGCAACACCATAGGGTATATGTCCCCTGTCTGAAAATGCAAAATATGGCCCCGCAGGTGCCCCCAGAGTGATTTAAAATTGGAAAATCGACATTTTCCACCTACGGGAAATCCCCCAAAATAGGGGGTCCCCAGTCACGAACCCCAAAAAAATGTCCCGCGCGCCTCTAAGGCACTCTGGATTTTTATTATGTCATCCAGATGTCACATCTGGGTCCAGGAACACCGGTTTTTGGCCTCAGGAAGTCGAAAAATATGTGTGGAAATTTTTATTCCTGACCAGGATCCCCTAAAAGCCCGATTTCCCCTGTTTACACATGGGGGATTTCTTGCAACGCCCGCTCGTGTGCTGAGTGTGTTATCCGCGACGTGGATGCGGTCGCCCTCTTCCTCCCAGAAGCCACTGATCTTCCTCATCCAACTTCACCTCTGGATGTACGCGGCACGTGCTTGGGTTGTCCTGTCGCAGTGCAGCAGAAGGTCCCCTGTGCACTGCTGCCCAAGCCATTTCGGCTGCACGGAATACGCCACGCAGAGTAACGTGGTATCGCGTGACCAGCTCGTGAGGCTTGTGCCCCGAATCGAATCGATAGGCTGCGAGCTGCATTGCCTCGGTCAGTTGATGTCCTTGTGTGTGCATTTTTGTGGACAACAGTCCCTTGGGTATCTGCAGCGCAGGTGCCTGCACTGGACCAGGACTCCTGATTTGCCTCTGGCACTTGTGATCGGAACGGATGCGGCGACATGCCACGGTGCCCATGAATAGCCATGCCGGCACGAAAGTACGTTCACGACGGTTGATTACCATTGCTGCACTCTGTCAGAACCAAGGGTCGCAGCTCACCTGAACGCCCACCAGGCCCCCCAACAGGGGGTGAAACCAAAGGGTCCCCCCTGGGATTTTTAACCCAAAATTTTCGAATTCGACATGTCCCCGGGATTTCCACTATGTCGCAGATTTCGACCATTGGGTCAAGAAAACCTAAAAATCTAGGGGGGAGGTGCTGAAGGATTGCACTGAAAATTTTATCTAACTCGGTCAAAATTCCAGGCACAGGGTTTCATAAAAATTAGGACTTTTACCACACACGGGCAAATTCCCCGTTCTTCACAGTTTTTTCAAATTCTCGGACCGAATTTGGGCAACTCGGTGTAGAAAACCTGTTCCGACAGGCCCATACACCCCTTATAGGGCAGGCTCAGTGGTTTCTGGGTGGTTATTGGGTTATAGTGTGCCTGCAACATGGTTGCAGGATGTGTGCAGGGTGGTTGCAGGGTCCTTTTTTGGGTAAAAAATAGTTATTAATTACACGACACTAAAGTAGCCATTTTTTTACTCGAGTTTGGGATTTTTTTGCACGAGTCGCCGAAGGCGACGAGTGCAAAAAAACCCATACGGAGGATTCTTCATATTCCTGGATTTCCCGAATTTCCTGGATTTCCCCCGGCCCCTTAGGCGATTTCAGGGCGGACAGGGCGGACATATCCGGACCGGAAATCCGGGTGTCCGGATGTCCGGGTCCAATTTTGACCCCCCCCCCCCCCCCTAGGGGGGGTCATAAGCCCGTACAAAACCAAAATTTTCGACATACCATCAGAGCCGCCCTAATACCTGATCTGACCCGAAAATCCGACCCATACCCCCCCGGAAACTGTCTGGGGCCCACTTGTGACACCTGATACGCACTTTTGTGATGATTTTTTGGGGTCCTAAAAAATGTACCTCAGTTTCGTACCTTGCCTTTGTACCTGAACCACTCCCGACCGCATTATTTCGTTCTTTGCAAGGGAAGGGTGTCACTACGCTCACTCAGCACGCCGAGCAACACATGCCGCGTGCCCAGGGCCTCGCAGAGGTGTCAGATGCTGCTGCAGAGGAGTACCTTGCTCGAAAGACGCTCGCCAAACGGGAGATGTGCGGGGTCTCGGCAGAGAGCGTTGTGGCAGACCTGCGTAAAAAGAAAACGGCACGACATCGGTGAGGCGACATTATTTCGGGCGCTCCGTCGGGCTGGGTACGTAGGAGAGCGAGTGGGACGTGGTGACGACAGATATATGCAGTGGTGCATCAACTGCACGCACGTGCGGGAAAAGCGGCGTTCCTTGCTAGCCAAGAAAGATGTCACCTGCACTCCTACTCCTCCCACTCGTCCTGCTCCTACCCCCACACCAACTGATACGGGCAGTGAGAGTGATGGCAGCTCCAGAGCAGCAGATGATCTAGGAAGCAATGAGCGGGTCAGCCGGGCAGACTACCTCAGTCTGTACCGGAAGTACGAAGCGTTGCGGGCCCGCCACCACCGCCTCCAGGAGAGGACCCGAGGGTTGAGAGTAGGGTTGTACAACGCCAGGGGAGGGTATTCCCCTGGCGTTGAGACATCCGGCGACCTTGCGGTCGCACTGTGTGGGGGCTGAGTCGGCAGGCAGATGCCGATCCAATGACCTTGTTGAGTCCCCACATGGTACACTCTCATACGTGTTGTCGAGACTGCGTGGTGTGCATATCCTGCGGGGCGCAAATTACACAGTCATTACACAGCCACTTCGGCTCTCAGGGCGTACAATATCCCAATCGTGCCTTCACAGGCTAAGATCGACGAAGCAAAAGCATCTACAACGCTGCCTACTAATGCCGATGCAGCCTCCCAGGCGTACGAAGTACTCACAATGACCCATATGCGATCGAAGTACTACACCCAGAAGGTGGCTGAACTCATTCTGCTGACGCAACAACACAACATTCCCACTAATCAGGTCAAGAAAGACCTTGCCGAGGCACTGGGGAAGGCAACATGCGTGCCACCTGAGCCAGAACCACCGCAGAAAAGGCAAAGAACGAAATAATGCGGTCGGGAGTGGTTCAGGTACAAAGGCAAGGTACGAAACTGAGGTACATTTTTTAGGACCCCAAAAAATCATCACAAAAGTGCGTATCAGGTGTCACAAGTGGGCCCCAGACAGTTTCCGGGGGGGTATGGGTCGGATTTTCGGGTCAGATCAGGTATTAGGGCGGTTCTGATGGTATGTTGAAAATTTTGGTTTTCGTACGTTTTTAGGGGGGCTTATGACCCCCCCTACCCCCCCCCCCCCCCCCCCCCCCCCCCCGGACTCAAATTCTATCACGGTGGGATCTTGTAAATTTTACATGTATAACTACAAGTACCGTATACGTAAATATTATGGAACGTAAATATTATGGAACGGGCCCATTTTTGACCGGTCCGTTCCATAATATTTACGTTCCAAAATATTTACAGGGCCAGTTGGGGACTCGGTGGTGAGGACGGCTTGCGTCAGGAATCGCGCGAAAAGTGCACGAGTAGGTCCCGTCAGGGACTCTGTATGCCGTCCGATCCCCTGGTCCAAGTCCCCGAGTCGCAGAAAGCCCTGTAAATATTATGGAACGAAAAAAATCTGGAACGCCAACCCACCAGCGTTCCAAAATATTTACGTTCCATAATATTTACGTTCCATAATATTTACGTTCCAATAGCTATTTATTACCGGTAATAATAAAGTACTTTATGGATTGAGGGTAATTACGTCCCCGAAGCAAGGTCCGAGGGTGTTTTGTTCCCCGAGGGAAGGCCCGAGGGCGAAGCCCGAGGGCCTTCCCGAGGGGAACAAAAACACCCGAGTACCTTGCTGAGGGGACGTAATTTCCCGAAATCCAGAAAGTACTCAATTAGGACCGGTTATATGGTAGTTTGTTAACGGTCCTGAAACCATTATTACCGGTTTCCTGCAGAAAGCCTCCGTAGTACCAGAGCCACAACCTCCACAGATCACGCAACATCACACACATCATGCCCCGCGCCGCCGATCATGACAGCGACAGCAGCAGCAGCACATCAAGTGACGGTGACCTCATGCCAGTCCGCAGCAGGAAGGCATACACCGATCGACTGACTGACTTCGAGGCGTACGTCGCTGAGGAGGCTCCCCGGGTTCGTTCCATGAAGACAATCTACTCCGAGAAGCACATCAAGGGCTATCTCAAGGCCAAGCTGCAGGGGGGTTCTGCCGCATCGTCAATCTGGAACTACTACTCCATCATCAACTTCAAGGTCAAGATTGTCCACGGGAACATGATCAAGACAAAGATGCCACGCCTCCACCAGTACGTGAAGAATCAAACAAAGGGCTACACCACCAAACAAGCCAAAACCTTCTCTTTTCAAGAACTGCAGGACTACATGGACAAGGGCACCGGGTCGCTGGCGAGCAAGCAGGATCGTGCGCTTGTGGTGCTGGCCTTCTTCGGTGGGATGCGCTGCGTTGAACTCCGCAACCTGTCGATCGAAAACATCACCGTTCAAGATGAGCAGATCAGCGTGAAGTTCTACGGTGCAAAGCAGGGAAGCGTCGCGATTGAACGGTCGTTTGTGGTCCCCAAGATGCTGAACGAAGAAGCTGTGTTCTACGACGTCCTCAAGGCCCATCTGGCCCACCTCTCTCTGTCGGACCTCGTGACGGGGCCTGTCGCAAGACGCATCAACAAGGCCGGCAGCGCGTTCCTCGCTTCGCCCATCGGGCGAAACCAATTCTACGGGCTGCCACGGAAGATTGCGCTGTGCCTGGAAAAGGACCCGGAGGGATACACCGGGCACAGCATGAGACGCTCCGCCGCGCTGGCAGCGGCCAATGGCGGCGCGTCCACCATGGATCTCCGCAGGCATTTCGGCTGGCGCGGAGAATCGACGCCGCAGCTCTACCTTGATGCATCCACGACACACCAGCGGAACGTCGCGCACATGATGTCAAGCCAGCCTGCACAGGGGACGACGACGGGAGCGCCAAGCCAGAGCAGGGTGACTGTGGATCTGAACGTCAACCTGCCGAGGTGATGCCCTCTAGCCCCTGTGAAGTGTTGTAGCGAGTAGGAGCAATGTGGATCAAGCAAACTGGCCAGGACCTCGCCCCCACACCGCCCCTGCCCCCAGCCGCTTTTTCCAGGAAATAAAGATTTCCATTATTGCCCTCAATATTGCGGTAATAAGAAAGCTGAGTGTAAATAATGGATGAAGTCACTAAACCCAGGCTATATTCCTGTGACTGCTTTATTTCCTAGTTTTGATAAAAACTTTTTAATTACCGAATGGTCAATAATATCGCCTTTAAGTCTCGTAAAGTGGTTTATTATTACCTCTTGGCTTATGGACTTTCTGCAGGAAACCGGTAATAATGGTTTCAGGGCCGGTAATAAAATATTTACGTATACGGTATATACATGTATTATACATGTATAATACTTGCATGTCAACTATTATACATGTATAATACATGTATATGCCTGAAATATACATGTAAAATACATGTATATCAAGTAAAAATACAAGTATAATACTTGCATGTCAACTATTATACTTGTATTTTTACTTGATATACATGTATTTTACATGTATATTTCAGGCATTTACATGTATTTTACATGTATAATACTTGTCATGCAAGTATTATACATGTAAAATACTTGCATGACAAGTAAAATACATGTATAATACTTGCATGACAAGTAAAATACTTGCATGCAAGTAAAATACATGTATTTTACTTGCATGCAAGTATTTTACTTGTCATGCAAGTATTATACATGTATAATACTTGCATGACAAGTATTATACATGTAAAATACATGTAAATGCCTGAAATATACATGTAAAATACATGTATATCAAGTAAAAATACAAGTATAATAGTTGACATGCAAGTATTATACTCGTATTTTTACTTGATATACATGTATTTTACATGTATATTTCAGGCATATACATGTATTACCGTATACGTAAATATTATGGAACGTAAATATTATGGAACGGGCCCATTTTTGGCCGGTCCGTTCCATAATATTTACGTTCCATAATATTTACAGGGCCAGTTGGGGACTCGGTGGTGAGGACGGCTTGCGTCAGGAATCGCGCGAAAAGTGCACGAGTAGGTCCCGTCAGGGACTCTGTATGCCGTCCGATCACCTGGTCCAAGTCCCCGAGTCGCAGAAAGCCCTGTAAATATTATGGAACGAAAAAAATCTGGAACGCCAACCCACCAGCGTTCCAAAATATTTACGTTCCATAATATTTACGTTCCAAAATATTTACGTATACGGTATACATGTATAATAGTTGACATGCAAGTATTATACATGTATAATACATGTATATACTTGTAGTTATACATGTAAAATTTACAAGATCCCACCGTGATTTCACTACCCCCCCCCCCCCCCCCCCCCCGGACATTTCCCGAATTTCCCGCCCGGACATGTCCGGGCGGACATCCGGACATCCGGACATCCGGACATCCAGAAATGTCCGCCCCGGACAGGGCGGACATGTCCGGGCGGAGATTTTCTGGTGTCCGGATGTCCGGGCGGACATGTCCGGACCCGGAAATTCGGGAAATCCAATTTTGACCCCCCCCCCCCCGGACATGTCCGGCCAGGACCTCAATAGTTTGATTTTTGGTCCAGGGGGGCCTTCGCTACCAAGTGTGACTGAGTGAGAAAAAGTGAGCTCCAGCCCACTTCCCCTCACTGACTGACGAGCTGTGACGAGCAGTGACTGGTAGCGAGGGCCCCCCAGAAAATAGTTTGAAAATTTTTGAAATCTGGGTGCCCAAAAAAAAATTTCCTAAGACCGGCGATTTGTAGGGGGACCCTTTCGAATATTTTTTTTGGAGAAGGGTAAATTGAACGTTTTTGGCCAAATGAAGCCACTGCGACCATTCCCGGGCCTCGGAAATCAGATTTTGGCCCCTCAAATGCGGTGCCGGTCCGGACAAAAAACCGAAAAAATCGTGAAAAATGGGCCCATTTTCCCCAGCCAAAAATGGGCCAAAAATGCCCCCCGGAAACCCCCAGAGACATGTCCTAATCCGGGGTGCCAGTAGGGGGGACCTTTCGAATTTTTTTTCGAGGAGAGGTCAATTGAACGTTTTTGGACATCTGAGGCCACTGCGACCATTCCCAGGCCTCGGAAATGAGATTTTTGGCCCTCAAATGGGGTACCGGTCCCCACGAAATTCCGAAAAAATCATGAAAATCGAAAGGTCCCACGCACCAAATTCTGCCCAAAAATCGTCAAAAATGGACATGTCATACGCAGCAAGGGGGCAAACCACTCCCCAATGCTCAATGATTCCACGGCAAGCCAGATTTTCTGATCAATTGGTTTGTTTGAGCATGTTCCTGGCCCTTGTTTGGAAAGTAGATGACCCCTGGCTGGAGAGGACGGTTGTGCTCGACCGGACGGAGAGAGAACCTTCTCCATAACCACTCCACAATGCCACAAGTGGCAGGAAGGCCGGGTGTTACAGGCCTCAACCAGGGTTCCAAGGCTCTCTACTTCCTGGCTGCGTCAGGGATCACCGGGTACAGCGAGCAGGATTCCCTGTCCTGACACCCCAGCATGTACCACCGGAAGAACCCGAAACAGCAGCCCCCCCCTCATGGGGGTTGCAAGAGGCACGGAAATCGTTCAAATCGGACCAAGTCCGAAAATTCGGCACTTTCTTGGGTACAAATTGCGGTCCGAAATTTTCTGATTTTTTGAAAAAAGGCTAATTCTGTAAGGGGGACCTTTTCGAATTTTTTTTTCGGGCACTTTTTCCACAAGGAAATGTCCGCCCTGTCCGCTACTGTCCACTACCGATTTCAAGGATCCTCCTTAGGGTTTTTATTATTTACTCCGGTTTTTATTCTGGGGGTCGGGTTTTTACCATCACTGGGGGGTAGTGAAATGGAAGTCGAAGGGAGCACAAGAATGATCGCCCTTCACTCGTTATGCAAGGAACCTGGGGGGAGGGGGGAAAATTGGACCCGGACATCCGGACACCCGGATTTCCGGGTCCGGGCATGTCCGCCCTGAAACCGCCTAAGGGGCCGGGGGAAATCCAGGAAATTCGGGAAATCCAGGAATATGAAGAATCCTCCGAAAAAATGGCTAAAAAGTCGGTTTTGGGGGGGGGGTTTATAGACGGTCCCATATATCAGAAGCACACACCCACGTGGCGCTGTCCTTGGCAGGACTTTGAAAGTGCCGCCTTGATATCCTTGTTGGATAGAACCCTCATATCACACCCTCAATCAGCTGACGAAAATGGGCGACTAAGTGTGAAAAACCGGTTTCATTGGGTCCCCAGACATATTTTTGAGGCGGGTACACCCATTTTAGGTGCCAATAACCCTTGTTTGGGGTCGGAAAAATTTTTATTACAAATTTTTCAAGTACATCTGGTCCCCTAACCCCCCCCCCCCCCGACGCAAAATGCTAGCTAGAGGGAAGCGTGTCTTGAGGCATGTCCCTAAGAGGAATAGTCCTTGTTTGTCGCTTGGATTATGCACGGAATGTTTTAAAAAGAAGAGGCGATCTGCGCGCGCGTGTGTGTGTGTGTAGATTACCTCTGGGCTTGAAAGGTACATTTACCGTTTACCGGCCCCTACCAGGTGCCACCGACGCTTCTCAAAAAGGATTTGTGTCTGTGAATATTGTGTGTGTGTGTCACACAAAATTGGTCACAAAGCGGCACAGACAACAGAGGCAATGCCAAGTAAAACTGTTTCGGTGCCTGTCTCTCTGACAGAGACCCTGCGATGCAGCTGTGATGGTGTGCAGGGGCCACATGGTGGGGTGCGTACGCCCCCTGGCAACCAGGTTGTGCCGCTTCCACGCATGTGACGTGTTTGCAGAGACACGAATGCCGCAGATTGTAAAACGATTCATTGGAGGGAGTGGGCACGCACACCTTCATGCCCCCCCACCCCCCCACCGCCACCTCCTCCTCCCCCCCTTCTCCTCTTCACGGAAGGCGTCGTCACAATATCGAAATGGAAACGCATCGGGTATTCTCTCTCTCTCTCTCTCCCAAGTGCTTGACAACGTGCCGCTGGCGTGCTGCCCCCCCCCCCCCCCCCCTGAATCTCCAGCCCACGCAAGCGTCAGCCAAGCTAACGGTACGTCTCTCTCTCTCTCTCCCCCCACCCCTCTCTCTACGTAAAAATCTGTGTCCAAATTTTGTCTGGGGAAACCCGTCACACCCTTAGTGCCTTCTGACCCTGCCAGGGAACCGGGTGTTGGGTGGGGAGGGTGTGGGCATCCGGGATGCGGGTCACGGGAGGGGGGCGGTGGGGGGGTGGTGGTGGTGGTGGTGGTGGTGGTGCGGGGCATGGGTGAGTGAGCAGGGGGGTTAATGTTGGGGGGGGGGCGCGCTTCCGTCTCTCCCCCACCACCACCCCCCCCTGACGGAAGGGCCCTCCTCCCCCTCGGGCCCCCGCCCGCTCCACCCGTGCCCCGTTCCACGGGCATCCCCCCCCCGCCCCCTCGCCGCACACCTCCCATCCTTTCATGCAACTGTTGGCCTTGCATCCCACCCTCGACCCTCTTTCCCTTACCTGCACTAAGTAATTTGGGGCTGTCGACAGAAGGGCAAGATGCTCAGCCACACTCCGTTGCTGTTTTCTTCCTTCTTTGCTGCCTACCGCCTGTCCATCATTCTGCTTCTCTTTGGTGGGGCCACTCCTGGCAACTTCGTGCGTCACTGCGACACAGATACAGCTGATGATATTGCAAGGAGTGGTGGCGGTTGTGGTTGTCGAGCTTTTGTTAGCCAAACTGCCCTTTTCTGAAGAACGAACTGCAACGGCCTATCTACAGCATCAATGCACGCATTCAGAAGAAATGCAATCATCGCCGGCATTCAGAGTGGTGCTGCGACACAGCCTCAAAAATTGAAGACGCATTGTGTCCCCTCCTCTTCTCTCGAGCCTGCCGCCCCTCTCCTGCCAAATCAGAGCAGGTCACGCAAGGCACCCGACACATCACACACAGACACTCTCCTCTCTCGGCACCCCCGCCCCCCCTTGGCCCATCCCCAGACACACCCTCTGCATTGCTGCTGAAGGTTACCTCTGGCCTCTGCACGTCTTCAAAGCCCCCTTCATTGATTTGGGTGTATTGGCAGTCCTGCCAGGACTGCGTGGACTGCCCCCCCCCCCCCCCCCCCCCCATGGCGCACGGCTGGGCGATGCACACCGTGTGGGAAGGAGGGGTCTGAAGTGGGCAGTGCGGTGCGGTGCGTGCAACTCCGGGCTGGGGTTGCGGCACAGATGTAGTGGTGTTGCGTGGCACAGCAAGGATTCTCAACAGGCTCTTGTGGCCTTCATGTGTGATGCAGAGAGAGGCCTCTGTTCTTCGGTGAGGCACTGGTCGGACGTATTTCCCCCCCCTCCCCCCTCCTTCCCTCCCTCCTCTACCCCAGACGCTTTTAGCGCAACTCCGTCGGAAGTGCGGTGTTGTCACCACCACAGCTGCCCTCTCATGCTTTCACTCCCTGCTCTCCGTCAACAGCAGCAGTTCACACAGCCTCAGTGCTGTACCACACCCCTTTTCCGTGCCCCCACCACACACTCGTGTAGGGGGGGTCGCGAGGTCGAGGAAGGATGGGCGGTCTGTTCTTTTGTGTTTTTTCACACACAACAAGAAGCTTGTCACACAGTGAAAAAGATAGTTGGCAGCGCTTTAGGGTGACAAACACAATCTACCTTGCCTTGTTGCTATGACTGTGCGCCAACCTTCATCAGGCAAAACACGTGAGGTTTCTTCACCCGGGTTTGGCGCACAAACAACACCTTATCTTCTTCTCCCCCACCAGACCATACCACACCACACACCCACACCACACCGCAACAGCTCGGAGGGTCCTCGCAGGGCGGGAAGGGGGGAAGGGCCGACATCCCACACCGCCCACCCGCCCCTCTGCCTGACCCTTCACCACCCCGCATGCACAATGCCTCCCGTAGGTGAGGCACCTGCCGAGGCAGTGCGAGACGAGCCTCTGGGGAAGTCCGGTGTGTTGGACAATGTGGAGCCCGCCCCCGTGGCGCCGGGCCTGACGGGGATGGGCGGGGCGACCGGCGGGGAGAACCCCGTCAACAGGGGGTCGCTGCGGGTGTCGCCGTGTGTGGGGGAGTTCAGCGACATCGGATGCGATCTTATTTACGTGATACGGTTCACGATCTTCAACACCAGCAGCAAGGTGCAGCGTGTCAGGTTCAGGCCCCCGGAGAGTTCCGTCTTCACACTGGTGACCCACCCGCATGCCATTGCTCCTGGTCTGCGCCAGGAGATCGAGGTGGAGTTCTGCACGAAGGACCAGCGGGACTACAACGACTCATTCCACATCGTGTCGGATGAAGGGCGCCTCGAGGTGCCGCTGCACGCGTGGTTCCCCCGCCCCTGCATTCACTTCCGCGACGAGGTTGACCTAGGGATTGTGCCCGTGCAGCACAACGCATCGAACACGGTGACCCTCACCAACACCGGCACGTCGCCCGGGAATTTCACATTCAAAAGCGAGGGGCTGGGCCCGGGGCTGGCGGTGACTCCACCGACAGGCACTGTGCAGCCCGGCAAGTCGAAGGAGGTGCAGGTCAACTTCTTCGGGAGCGAGCCGGGGCTGTTTGTCAGCGTGGTGCAGGTGATGCTGCCCCAGCAGAGCACGCGGCAGCTGAAGATCACGGCGCGTGTGGTGGAGAGCAAGGTCGACATCCTGGCAGGAGACGGGGTCCCCCTCGTGGGGAACGTCCTCGACTTCGGCACTATATACTACGGGCAGAAGCGGGCGATCGAGGTGACCCTTGTGAACGGGTCGCCCTTCTCCACCTCCTACACCGTGCACAGCCCGGAGACGGCTGGCGACGAGGCGGATGCTGAGGACCGCCCCTCCACCCCGCCGCCGCCGCCCATCGAGGCGAGCCCCACAGACGGGCGTATCCTGAAGCAGCAGTCTGCCAAGGTGAAGTTCTGCTTCCAGCCTGTGTTCCAGGAGGCGAAGACAGGCTTCCTTGCCGGGTGGAAGAAGCCCGAGACAGGGACATGGCGGCAGACGTTTGGTGTGGAGGTTGCCGAGACGGAGCAGCGCATGGATCTTGTGCTGACGGGGCGTGCCGTGCACCCCGATGTTGCGCTGAGCCAGAGCAAGTTTGTCTTCGCCGACACCGCTGTCAACGACTACCTGGATATGATTGTGACTGTCACCAACAGCGCGGAGCTGCCGGTGGATATCGACGTCGGGAAGGTGGCGCACTTCCACGTCAGATCCGCTGCTCAACGTGTGGCACCCCCGTGGAAGCTGGCATCGCATTCAGAGACAAACCTCGTCGTGACGTTCCGCCCAAACCAGATGGGGAGGTTCAGCAGGACGATCAACCTGGCGCTCAACGGAGGCATCACGACTGTGCCCATGACTGTCACAGGGTGCTCCTCAAAGCTGGGTGCCAAGCGTGAGCTGATCGGAGGCCCGTCGAAGCTGGAGTCGGACTTCGAGCGGCAGCTGAAGTATTCACACCCGAAGCCCCCCGGGGGTGTTGGTGAGACGGGGCGGAAGTCTGGGAAGGCTGGCAATGACCCCGACTGGGTCAAGTCGATGTCCGCGCTCAGCCAGGACCAGCCTGCGGATATGCCGTGCATCCTGCAGATGCAGGAGCTGATGCAGCACAGGGACCACAGGCAGCTCTACAACAACTACCTCACGCAGGAGAGGAAGCAGCGTGAATACTCTGCGAAGGTGGCTGCGGAGACGCAGCTTGCGAGGAAGGAGGCTGAGGCAGGTGGGAACTATGCAGGGCGCACGCTGGTGGACATCGGGATGGTGCCTGCGGAGGGGCTGCGGGAGCCGACCATCATCGTTCCCCGCAAGGCGGAGGCGATGAAGGCCGATGCGGACCGGAGCAGGGCGGAGGCGGATGGCGGGAGGATGATAACGAAGACGACGAAGTTCGATGAAAACCGCCTGATCAAGAAGAAGTTTAAGAAGGAGCCGACAACGCTCAACGAGCAGAGGGAGTGCAAGATGGTGCTGCCTCCGAAGGACATCTCGCATGTGGCGTACGGCCCGCGCATGCTCGACTTCGGGAAGGTGACGGTGTTCTCGAGGAATATCAAGAGCTTCTGCGTGCAGAACACCCTCAAGAGTCACATCCAGGTGCGCATCCCTGTGGCGCTGCGCGACGAGCTGAAGCAGTCGTTCCCTGCGGCGCAGGTGATCCCTCCGGGGCAGACGGCGGGGTTTGATATTGTGTTCAAGAGTGACGCGGAGCAGACCTTCACGCAGGCGATGTGGTTCCAGCTAAATGACTCGCACAAGCTGAAGTTTCTGCTGCATGCAGAGGCGATCCCCGTGGATGTCTCCCTGTCGCAGGAGAAGATGGACTTCAGGTTCAACGAGTTTGTCCTCGACTCGACCCTGACGCAGAACCTCACCCTGACAAACCACGGCAACGCCGATGCGGCCTTCACGTGGCAGGCCGGGGATGCGAACTCCGCCTTCACATTCAGCCCGGAGTCCGACACGATCCCGCCCATGGGGCAGCGCAACGTGGAGATCACATACGCTCCGCAGCTGACGAATGAGTCACACGCCTCTGCGCAGCTGGAGGTTGCAGGTGGCCCCACGCGGAAGATCCAACTGACGGGGAGTGTGCAGGAGGCGAAGTGTGCCTTCAGCACGCAGAAGGTGGACTTTGGCTCTGTGGCAGTTGGGTCGTGCGTCACCCGCACCGTGACGATAAAGTCGCTGGGGCCGAGCTCCACAGTCTTCACGCTGGCGACGCTTCCCCCGGGGCTCACCGCCAGCACGACGAGGAACAGGCTTGCGGTGAACCAGAGCCTCGACATACAGCTGACGCTGCGGCCCACACAGGCGGCCACCATCCAGAGCCAGATCACATGCAACGTGAGGGGCATGAAGCAGCCGCTGAAGCTGGCGGTGCGTGCTGACCCGCGCATTCCCCGGGTGGAGCTGAACACGCCGGGGGGGCTGGACTTCGGGAAGGTGATTGTGGGGACGCATGAGTACCGTGAGCTGGCACTGGCGAACGTGGGGGGCATCCCCGCAACGATGCTGCTCGACATGGTGGAGGTGCCCGACTTCCAGCTGTGCGACGGCAACAGGAATCCTGTGGAGTCTACAACGGAGCCTGAGGAGGAGGACCTGAAGGACGGCGTGCTGCTCGTCTGCCGCGATGATGATGACGACATGGATGAGAGTGCCGATGATAACGACGACGACAACAGCTCGCAGGGGATGGTGCGGGAGAAGCGCGGGAAGAAGTACCGCATCGTGGTGAACGAGAAGTCGACCCTGCGCTGCTTCATCCGGTTTACGCCGACCGCAGTGCAGCCGCACACCTTCCCGCTGCTGCTGTCGCTCGCAGGCATCCCTGTGGCGGAGACCAGCCACGAGCTGATGAAGCAGATCTGCGCGGAGGCGCTGAAGCCGCGCCTGGTTCTGAGCCACAGCAACATCGACTTCGGGTCGCGTGTTGTCGTGAAGGACGGCACTGCCAAGGCAAACAACGTGATCTCGCTGCGCCTGACCAACGAGATGACGCAGGACCTGCAGTGGGACGTGCTGGTCCCGGAGGACCCTGTGCTGAATGAGATCTTCCGGGTCACCCCCACCAAGGGCACCCTGGCGCCGGGGCACTCGTGTGCGGCACAGATCTCCTTCTTCCCGGCGGATGTCAGGTCGTACGCCATGACGGTGGGTGTGTGCCTCGACGGCTGCAAGACCAAGAGCTACATGGACCTCTCGCTGACAGGGAATGGCGCCAACCCTGCCCTGACGTTTGACAGGCGCGAGCTGCTGCTGCCGACAGTCCCCTTGGAGGTCCCATCGAAGGCGACGTTCGTCGTCATCAACGAGGGTTACGAGACACTCGAGCTGCGCTACCGCCTCCCCGGTGCGTCGAGGTGGAATGAGCCCGGCACCCTGCCGATCACCGTTTCCTTCCCTGACGGCAGCATGCTGGGGCACCACCATACGCAGCTGCCCGTGGAGGTGACGTGCACCGCGAAGAAGCCTGTGTCGTTCACTGCCACGATCGACTTCTGCGACGACGACGACGGGATCTTCTCCATGCCTGTGTCCTTCACAGCAGACAACTGTGTGCTGACGGTGTTCCCCTACCTCGCCACACACAAGCCTGCCGAAACACCGAACGCGCCGGGGTACACCATCTACTCTGAGGGCGACAAGAAGCCTATTCTCATGCGTGCAACAGAGGCGACACATGACGGCTGTGCAACACCCCGCGTCCGGAGTGAGGCACGCAGCCACGCAGGCAGTGGCTACGACACCGACCAGACGAACACATACCGCGCCGTCGACAAGACGCACCGCAAGTCCTTCACAAAGCGCCATGCCGAGAGGCTGAAGACGTGGCTCAACGCATTCATGCTGCAGGACCCCATCGATGACCTCGTCGCGGGCCTCTCTGCGAACAACGGCAAGGCGCTGCTGGACCTGGTGGAGCAGCTGGTGGGGCGGCCCCCGCCCGGGGTGCTGAAGCTGGAGAAGTTCGCACAGCTCAACAAGCGCGACGCGGCACAGGCCATCTTCAAGCAGTATGAGGATCTGCTGGCCTTCCTCAAGGGCTGGGGTGCGATGCTGATCGACGTCCGCCCAGAGTTCCTCATCAGATACGAAGACCACTTCAGGCTCCACACCTCGCAGCGGGGTTGGGGTGGCGGGCTTGGCGCGTCGGCCCCCACCTCGCAGTCGAAGCCGGGCGAACGGCAGAAGCCCAGGATTTCTGAAAGGAAGTTTGGGCACAAGCAGCTGCACGCATGGATGACCTTGGTGCTGCAGGTCCTGAAGGTGTTTGTCATCAACAAGATCACCTGGAAGCAGCTCAAGACGATGCCCCAGAGCGCCGTCATCCAGGCCAAGGCGCACGAGGAGCGGTGGGGCTCCCTGGCGCAGGACCCCAGCACCCTCGCCTCCAACATCTACAGCACAAGCGAGGCGATCCTGCTGAAGTGGCTGTCGGTGCACCAAGAGTACTACTTCCCGAAGGGTTTCTCGAGGATCATGTCATTCGACGAGTTGCGGGACTGCAAAGCCTTCGCCGCAGTGATGTGCGCCTACATCCCGACCCTCGAGGCAAGGGTGGGCCTGGTGAAGGGGGGCAGGACAGACGGGTCCGGCATCATCGCGTATCCCAACTCGATCCAGGAGTGCGAGAGGAATGCGGGTGTTCTGCTGGAGGCGTCGAAGGCCTACGGGCTGGACTTCAAGGTGACGGCCAAGGAGCTTGTCGAGAGCACTGCGAGGGATCTGCTGCTGGTGTCCATCAACCTCTTCCAGGCGCTGCCGCAGTTCATCCCGCAGGCAACCGTTTCCTTTGCAGGGGCGTTGAATGAGACAATCTCGAAGACAATCGAGCTGAATAACCCGCACAGGTGGCCCATCGACTATCTGGTGCTGCTGGATGACGAGAGTGGCGGTTTCCGTATCGACAAGGGGGACAACAAGATACGGCTGGAGCCGCGGTGTGCTGTGCAGGTGCCCATCTGGATCCGGCCCAGGTTTTCGAAGAAGGTGTCGGCGCGTCTGACCTTCCTGAGCCAGGGGAGGCTGGGGCCCAACACCGCGTCGACAATCGTGTTCAACGTCGAGACAAACATCGACACAGAGCACGGCGCCCGCACCATCCACCTCGAAACACCTCTGTACGACCCCCTGACCTACGACCTGGATTTCGAGAACCCTTTCAACGAGAGGGCGAACTTCACCGTGCAGTACCACCAGCAGTACCTGCGGGACACGTCAGCAAAGGGGCAGCCTGTGACGTACGGTGAGGAGGCCTCGTCTGGGTCGTACCAGGACGCCTTCTGGACAGCGCAGGACGCGATCAACGTGAAGAAGAACGACAAGGGGAGGCTCACCATGCAGTTCGTGCCCTTCATGCGCGGCAACTACGTCTGCAAGGTGGTGCTGTCCGACGACAAGGTGGGTGAGGTGATCTACATCATCAAGGCTGTCGCGCTGCCCCCTGTGGCGTGCGAGAGGGTGTCGTTCCAGACGGAGCTGGCGGTGCCGCAGTCGAAGGATGTGTCGATCTCGCTGAAGAACACGGCGCAGGAGAAGGGCTCCGCTGTGATCCACAACGAGCGGTTCAAAGGGTTCAAGAGCAAGATGAAGAACACCGACAAGCTGGACCGCACCGTGGAGGGCAACCTCCGCTACCGTGTGGAGTATTCGTCGCCGTTCTTCACAGGGCCGAAGGAGATCGCGCTGGCGAATGACAAGCCGGAGGAGGAGACGAAAAAGAAGGGCGGGCCACGGGGGCAGCTCACGCTGCATGTCACCTTCCAGCCGAAGGGGCCTGGTGTGTATCCCGGGCGCGTGACGCTGACGTCGGACACCGATGTGCGGATTATCGACATCGAGGGGAAGAGTAGGTCGCCTGGTCTGAAGGCGGATCTGGACTTTGTGTGCAATGCGCGGCAGGTGATTCAGCAGGAGTTGCCGATTGCGAATAAGACGGCCAAGGATTGGACCATCCAGGCAACCCTCACAGGGGAGTATTTCAGCGGCGCGCGCGAGGTGGTGGTGAAGGCGGGGAAGACCAAAACATACGTCCTGATGTTCTCGCCGACATGGGTGTGCGATGTGAAGGGGCAGCTCGTGCTGAAGAACACCGACACCTTCGAGAAGTACACCTACAACCTGAAGGCGCGGGCGGACGAGCCGCTGGCGGAGACAACCCTCACCGCTGAGTGCACGGCACGCTCCACCACATCGCTGACAATCGACGTCCCCAACATCACCAACGACGACGTGCTGTACAACGTCGAGACAGACATCCCCTTCGCGAGAGGCGTCCCCTCCCTGCTTGTCCCCAAGCTTGAGTCGGGGAAGTACACCCTCCTGCTCAAGCCTACACTCAGCGCAAAGACCACCGGCAGCATCACTTTCACGAGCCCCACTGAGCAGTACGTATGGTACGTCGTGCAGGTCCATGCCGGACGCCCCCCACCTGAGACCACGCTGGACATCAAGGCCACGGTGCGCCAGGCACTCATGGCAGAGATCTCCATCGGCAACCCGACTGACAACGAGCTCTCCTTCGCCGTGCGCAGGAAGGGCGAGGGGCTGCTGGGTGACGACCGCATCGTGGTGGCCCCCAACGACACAGGCGTCTACAACCTGATCTACAACCCGCTCCGCGCAACCCCTGAGGACCAGCCGGGCGAGGGACAGCTCTCCTTCTTCAACGACGAGCTCGGCGAACACTGGTACGCACTCAAGCTGGTGGCGGAGGAGGCACAGGCGGAGGAGATGCCTGAGGTCTACTGCGAGCTGGGCAAGTCGAGGGCGATCCAGCTGACGGTGGAGAACCCTGTGGACCAGGAGCTGACCCTCGCTGTGACTGTGTCCAACCCGCAGAACTTCACGGTGTCCCCCAGCACCGCGCTCGCCCTGAAGCCTCGGGGGAAGGGACACGCGCTGGTGACCTACATGCCCTCCGCCATTGCCCAACGCCAGGAGGCACTCGTCACCTTCACCCACGCGAAATACGGCAGGTGGGAGTTTGTGGTCCGCGGGAAGGGCGAGCCCCCGACTCTGATGGAACCCATCACCGTCACCGCCGTGGCGACCCGCTCGCAGCAGACGTCCATCGTGTTCCGCAACCCCTTCCCGCTGCCCCGCAGGTTCCTGGTGACCCTCAAGGGCACCGGCGGGGAGGCTGAGCCAGAAGGCTCGCCCTTCGAGCTGATGGTGCGGCGCAAGACGACTACGGTGGGGCCCTTCTCAAGCCTGACCCTCGCCCTGTCCTACTCTCCCACGGTGATTGAGGAGCACCGCACCACCGTTGCGGTGCAGGCTGTCGGGGAGGGTCTTGCGGAGGACCTGCGCTGGGAGTACCCCGTGGTGGGTGTGGCGGAGGCGATGCCGCAGGACAACGTGTTCCGCTTCAGCACGCGGTGCCGCGATGACCTGAGCCAGACCATCTCGCTGATGCTGCACAACATGACTCTCTCGGAGGACGAGGCGTTCTCCCACGAGGTGGTGTTCCCGCAGTCACACCGTTATCTGAAAGCCATGCAGACGTCCATCATCGTGCAGGCGACCTATGACAAACCCACTGCTCAAGGGGATGCTGTGAAGCTGGATTACACAGTCACCTTCGCCCCGCTGCGCCCCTTCTCCGGGGTGCTGGAGCTGCTGGTGAAGAAGAAGAGCGGCGGGCTGTGGCGCTTTGAGCTGCACTTTGAGGCAACACCTCCTCCCCCCGACGACACCATCGTGATGCAGGCGGCTGTGGCGCAGCGGGGCGGCGTCGGGTTCTCCCTGGCGAATGTGTTCCCGGAGGAGCTGGGGTTCAAGGCGTACTTCACATCGGAGAGCGCAGCCGAGTTCACCGTCTCCCCTGCGAAGGGGGTGCTGTCGCCGGCGGCGGTGCAGCCGCACCTCACGGTGCTCATGCAGTTTGTCGTGTCCTTCTCGTCGTCGCAGTATGGCAAGACGCTCAACGGCATCCTTGTCATAGAGTCGGACCTTATCGAATGGCGTTACGACGTCAAAGGTATGCCTAGCAGTGTGGGTGTGGGCGAGACAGGAGGAGAGGGGGTGGGTGGGTGGGTGGGTGGGGAAAGCGAGGGGGTGAATGCGATGATGTGGTGTGTGGTGTGGTGTGGTGTGATGCGATTTTTTCTTCACTCCTATCCCTGCTGCAGGAACATTGCCTCGATACCATGCGCCCCTGGGGACAGCGAGCAAGGTGGACAACAAGTATGTATTTCCAGGTGAGGTGTTAGGCGTGGGGGGTTGCAGCACCTCGCGAGTTTGGCTTGGTGTTGTCTTGTGAAGGGGCGGAAAGAGGCGGGTGATTTGAGCTGGCAGGTGGACAGATTCTGTAATCTTGGAGGGGAACTGGTGTCGGTGGTGGAAGGCTTATCGGACACCCACCCCATCCCACAGGCTCCGTGCAGAGGTCCAGGAGGCTTCACGCAGCGCTGCCGCGCGGCGCAAAGATTTTGTGAAGCAGAACCAGCACATCGCACCCGGCAATGGCTACAGCAGCAACAAGCTTCCTGCTAACCGGGCCAACCAGCGGCTGTTGAAGTGAAGCAGTGCAGCCATGCCTCCCTCGACCACCCACCCACTCCCATGATGCCACACAAACAGCTGCGACAGGCTGCCTTTCAAATTTTTTTGGCAGTTCGTTTTCTGACATCTGCAGACACGCATCGTTTCTGGCAGTGTTTGTTTTATCCGGCCATCCGTTCTGTCGTGCGTGGTGCTCAGTGCGTTCTACACCCCCCCCCCCCCCCCCCTGCAACCCATACACGGTGGGATCAAAAAAAAAGTAGTACTATTTTTGTCCACTATAAGTTGCCACTATATAGTGACTATATACTGGACACATAGTACTATATGGAAACGGTATACTGGCGAATTTGGCACACTTACTCGCCACATACTGGACACATTCTCAATCATACTGGACACATACTGGGCAAATAGTGGCACGGCGACTATAATAGTCGCCATGTCAGTATTATAGTGACTATTATAGTGGACGTGCGACTATTATAGTCGCATGTCCACTATAATAGTCACTATAATAGTGGCATGCCACTATTATAGTGACTATTATAGTGGACATGCCACTATTATAGTCACTATAATAGTGGACGTGCCACTATTATAGTCACTATTTTTGTGGACCTGCGACTATAATAGTCACTATAATAGTCGACATGTATAGGGGGACCCTTTTCGATTTTTTTTTCGGATGGGTCCATTTTGCACATTTGAGCCCATTTTCGAAGGAATTTTTGGTTTTTGAGCCTGTTTTGAGGCCTAAAACGCATTAAAACGGCCCGCGAATTTGGCCTGTTCGGCCTTGGTGAAAATTCGCCTCAAAAATAGAGCAAAAAAAATATGGCCCCAAAGTCTGGTCCTTGTGATCTGGAACCTTCCATTTTCGAAGGAAGTCGTAGAAACCCCGAGATCTTTGATCCTGATCACACAGACGGTCCCAAAAATGAAGCACATCATGTTTGGGTCATTTCGTGGATTACAGACGGTACAGACGTGTGTCAAAATTGACGGTATCCAGTATGTCAAGAGAATGCATCAAAAGAGCAATGACGACACGGCCATTGCTCAGAACCATAGCTGATTGTCCAGCTATTTTAAACTCCCCCCGACCCTGCCCGGCCCCCTGACCCTGCCCTGTTCAAGCTCGTGCCCCCACCCATCGCATTGCTCCCTTGTTGCCTTGCTTTGCGCTGCTTTTCTTTTTCAGAATTTTCAGATTTTTAAACCCTGTGCCTGGAATTTTGTCCAAAAAATATCACGTTTTCGCACAAGGCATAAAATGGTCAAAAAACCCGAAAATCGGGTTTGTAGGGTATATGTCCCCTGTCTGAAAATGCAAAATATGGCCCCGCAGGTGCCCCCAGAGTGATTTAAAATTGGAAAATCGACATTTTCCACCTACGGGAAATCCCCCAAAATAGGGGGTCCCCAGTCACGAACCCCAAAAAAATGTCCCGCGCGCCTCTAAGGCACTCTGGATTTTTATTATGTCATCCAGATGTCACATCTGGGTCCAGGAACACCGGTTTTTGGCCTCAGGAAGTCGAAAAATATGTGTGGAAATTTTTATTCCTGACCAGGATCCCCTAAAAGCCCGATTTCCCCTGTTTACACATGGGGGATTTCTTGCAACGCCCGCTCGTGTGCTGAGTGTGTTATCCGCGACGTGGATGCGGTCGCCCTCTTCCTCCCAGAAGCCACTGATCTTCCTCATCCAACTTCACCTCTGGATGTACGCGGCACGTGCTTGGGTTGTCCTGTCGCAGTGCAGCAGAAGGTCCCCTGTGCACTGCTGCCCAAGCCATTTCGGCTGCACGGAATACGCCACGCAGAGTAACGTGGTATCGCGTGACCAGCTCGTGAGGCTTGTGCCCCGAATCGAATCGATAGGCTGCGAGCTGCATTGCCTCGGTCAGTTGATGTCCTTGTGTGTGCATTTTTGTGGACAACAGTCCCTTGGGTATCTGCAGCGCAGGTGCCTGCACTGGACCAGGACTCCTGATTTGCCTCTGGCACTTGTGATCGGAACGGATGCGGCGACATGCCACGGTGCCCATGAATAGCCATGCCGGCACGAAAGTACGTTCACGACGGTTGATTACCATTGCTGCACTCTGTCAGAACCAAGGGTCGCAGCTCACCTGAACGCCCACCAGGCCCCCCAACAGGGGGTGAAACCAAAGGGTCCCCCCTGGGATTTTTAACCCAAAATTTTCGAATTCGACATGTCCCCGGGATTTCCACTATGTCGCAGATTTCGACCATTGGGTCAAGAAAACCTAAAAATCTAGGGGGGAGGTGCTGAAGGATTGCACTGAAAATTTTATCTAACTCGGTCAAAATTCCAGGCACAGGGTTTCATAAAAATTAGGACTTTTACCACACACGGGCAAATTCCCCGTTCTTCACAGTTTTTTCAAATTCTCGGACCGAATTTGGGCAACTCGGTGTAGAAAACCTGTTCCGACAGGCCCATACACCCCTTATAGGGCAGGCTCAGTGGTTTCTGGGTGGTTATTGGGTTATAGTGTGCCTGCAACATGGTTGCAGGATGTGTGCAGGGTGGTTGCAGGGTCTTTTTTTGGGTAAAAAATAGTTATTAATTACACGACACTAAAGTAGCCATTTTTTTACTCGAGTTTGGGATTTTTTTGCACGAGTCGCCGAAGGCGACGAGTGCAAAAAAACCCATACGGAGGATTCTTCATATTCCTGGATTTCCCGAATTTCCTGGATTTCCCCCGGCCCCTTAGGCGATTTCAGGGCGGACAGGGCGGACATATCCGGACCGGAAATCCATCCGGGTGTCCGGATGTCCGGGTCCAATTTTGACCCCCCCCCCCCCTAGGGGGGGTCATAAGCCCGTACAAAACCAAAATTTTCGACATACCATCAGAGCCGCCCTTTTAAAAAGTTCAAGACGGAGTGCTTTTTTGCCGAAAGTTTAGGTGACCCGATGATGGGGATGCAGCACCCCGAGGGTCTTACCTACCGGGCGGTTGGGGGGCAACTTTGGGTGCAGATTTACGTACACAAAGCGGCGTGAGACTGTGCATGTCAGCGGCCTTGCGTGGTGGCCCCCCTAGGTGACTATGTTCGGATGTCTGGGAATGGAATGAAAACCCCCATATGGCTGCCTGCGCCCTTGTGGAATTAGAGGTGGTCGGGAATCGGTCGGAAACCAGTACTCCTGCTGGCGCTCGTCGTGTGTGTGGAGCATCTGTAGACGCCCGGCAACTCAGCCATCTTGCCCCCGCGCAAGCTCTGCCTGGCCGTGGAAGAGGATGACACACGGTCTGAATCTGGACTCTCTCTCGTGGTGGCACCGAATAACTGTGACTCTAGGTGACTCCACATAAACATACTCCCACTGGTCTGTGGCAAAGGGAGAATGACTATATGCCTTGAGAGAGAGACCTCCGGCCTGAAAGGACAAGCATGAAAAGCCGGAATAGATCAGATAGAGTACAGACTCAGGTGCACGAACCGATCCTTCGGCAGCTACCTGCTTGGTTTGCTGGTGTATGGTTGAGCGCTGCTTGTGTACGTAAATTTTGCTTATATGAACACTCCGCCTTCACCAAAGGTGAAGAACTTCCCAAGACAAGCGGTGTTGCACCCCCGTGGTGTCGCGCCCCTTTGGACATCGACCCCAGCGGTAACCCGCAGGTTGTTGTTTCTTCAAAGAAACACGTCGATTCTGTCCCCCACAGCAGGGGTTTCCCTGCTGACCCATGGATGTTTTCTCATTCTTATTATAACAGTTGATACAATACACTAGCTCGGCAAATGCCTGGAGCCCCACCGGGAAGGTGTGTTGACATATAGCTCGGCACACGCCTGAAGCGCCACCGTGACGAATGTTCGTCTCTGCTGAATCACTCCTACACAGGGGGGGCTTCCGGTTCCTGTCCATGCAGAGGTTCTCAAGGCAGATAATGCCGAGACTTGCGGTGCGCTCTCGTTTGTTGATCCAGAGACGAAAAATGTGGAACGGCATGCTGCCCGTTTCTTCATTTTTCACCTTGCGGTGCAAGGGGGTCGCCCTCACGAGGGAAAAATGTAGAACGGCATGCTGCCCGTTTCTTCATTTTTCACCTTGCGTTGCAAGGGGGTCGCCCTCACGAGGGAAAAATGTGGAACGGCATGCTGCCCGTTCACTCATTTTTGCCTTGGGAGACACCCATTTGCCAAGGCGTTCCGCAAGGGAAACGCTCCACTTCGGCATGCAAGTAAAATGGCCAGTATATACTGGACATGCCGTCACTATAATAGTGACTATCATAGTGGACCTGCGTGTATGCGACACTATAATAGTGGACATGTTCAGTATTTTCTGGACATGCCACTAAAATAGTGACTATAATAGTGACATGCGTGTATGCGGTCACTATAATAGTGGACATGTTCAGTAAATACTGACATGTTGGCCGCACATCCACTATAATACTGGACATGTTGAGTGCATGTCAGTAAAATAGTCGCAATGCCGGCCATGTAGTGGACCAAAAACGCAGTTTACTGGACACTTAGTGACATGTCCTGGGCGTTTACTCGACATGTAGTGGCATCCCATGTTCGAATAGAAGTATGTGTTCACTATATACTGAGCACTTACTGACCATATAGTCGACATGGCGACTATAATAGTGACTATAATAGTCGCATGCCACTAGACTTGTCACTATTATAGTTGTAAAAATAGTCGCAGGCGACTATTATAGTGACTATAATAGTGGACAAGTCCACTATTATAGTCACTATAATAGTCGCACGTCACTATAATAGTGACTATTATAGTGGACATGCGACTATTATAGTGACTATAATAGTGACAAGTCCACTATAATAGTGACTATTATAGTGACATGGCGACTATTATAGTCACTATTATAGTGGACCTGCCACTATTATAGTGACTATTATAGTCGCCATGTCACTATATATAGTACTATTTTTTTCATGATCCCACCGTGTATTCACATCTGTTGCCCCCCCCTGTGCCAAGTCTGGGTCGTTGGGTCGCCCAACCTGCAGCAACAGGGTGGGGGTGATATCCTACACACGGTCCTTCCACCACTCTCAAAAAGGAACCGTTTCCATTTCTTCATTCTTCCCCCCACCCCCCCTCCCTTTTGCGAAATCAAGAGCAAGGGGACAGGGAGAGGTGTGTCCAAAACGCTAC
This sequence comes from Rhynchopus euleeides, assembly GCA_963210315.1. Taxonomy (NCBI): domain Eukaryota; phylum Euglenozoa; class Diplonemea; order Diplonemida; family Diplonemidae; genus Rhynchopus; species Rhynchopus euleeides. The sequence goes on from OY723267.1 coordinate 2,134,443, forward strand.
GCTTGGGCCTTGGCATTTTTTTTCTATTTCCAACGCACAGCTCACTCACCGCCCTCCCCCCCCACACCGCACCTCACCCCCCACCCCCCCCCCCCTCTGCTCTTGGGCAGGCGGAGGCAACCACAGCATAGCGGTACTGCAGAAGCCACCCGCGACCCCCTTCCCATCCCATCACTATCCCGTATCTGCGCTGCAAAGTGAGATGGCTGCGGGCCCCATCCCCTTGTCCCTATCGGGAGAGGGTGAATCGGGGACACAGCGCACCAAAAACAAAAGGTATTTTTTTCTCTCTTCCCTGAGGCTTTTCTTTGCAGCGTGTTCCCCCTCTTTGTTGTGTGCCTGCAGTGGGGGGGGGATCGCATTGATATCAGAGTCGGGTGGTGGCGGGTGGGAGAACACATGATGGTGTGCCCGCCCCCACCCCCCGCTCCCCACCCCCCCGTGCCCCCGTGTATGGCATAACCATTTATTCCCCTTCTCCCTTGTCCCCAAATCAGACCCTGTGGGGCGCCTCCGTGTTGCCTCCCCTTTCCCCCTTCCCCGAGGGAGGTCAACTTCATGTCTTCTTCTCTTTCTCTTTCTCTTCTCTTCTTCGCGACTTCACTTTCCCCACACCCTACCCCGATTGGAATCCCACAGCCTTCCGGCTGCGGGCTGCGGGATGGACGCACTTACATCGGGGAGAGTGAGAGGGTGGAGGTCGGAGTCAAAGGTATATTGGTTGCCTTTGCCGATGATGTGCCTGCAATTATGTGCAGGTGGTGGTGGTGTCGGTGGTGGTGAGTGGTGAGTGGTGAGTGGCCCCTTTTTTGCAAACGGGGTGCGGTGGAGAGGAGTGGGGGGTGGGGGGAAGGGGGTTTGTTGATGTGCGGTGCCCCCCCCCCCCCCCCCGTGTTGTGCCGGGGGGGGGGGGGGGGCGCTGGAGAGTTAATAACGAATTGTGCAAAAAGAAATAAAAACAGCAGGGCACCCCCCGCCCCCACCCCACCCCCTCCCTACCCTACGCAGCAAATCTTGTCCATCATTGAGCACCCTCCCCGACCCTGCGCGACGGACCGCATTCCGGCTCCTCCGCCACAAGTTGTGTTGCCACCCACCACACACCCTCTAGGTGTTTGAGGGTTGCCCTTCGCCCAGGCATAGGCAGGTTCACAGTCAGGTTCTTCTGTGCCATGTTGAAGCGGAAGGGGACACGCATCGAGGTGGGCGACCCCAGCGACTACGCAGAGTTGAACGACGCCATTGCGCAGCGGCAGTGGCGGCAGCGGATGGCTGAGCGTGCCCCGGTCTCCCTGGGCAACACTGTGCCTGTGTCGTCTGCATCTCCGGTGGACTCGGTCCCTTCAGAGTGTGTCGTGACGGCGAGTGCGACAGGACGGAGGCTCGTCCAGTGAGGAGCATGTGAGGATAGAACAGCGAAACCTCTGTGCGCCCCACCCATTAGATGTGGGTGCGGGTGTGTGGGTGTTTCGCAATGTGCGTCACCTCTGCCCCCGATCTCTTGGTGCTACCACACGCTGGCGGCGTGACACGGGGGGCGTCACGGCGGTGCCAATGTGGCCATCGATCTAGCCCTTGGGGGGGGGGCGCTGCGCTGCACAAGCCCTTGTTTCCGACACAGGGTGCGCATGACCCCCTCCCGCTGCCCTGCTCCCAACCCCACTAGACCACCGACATGAGACGGCAGTAAGAGTTGCCCACGTTGTGGTGTTCGTCTCGGTTCCACTGCAACTCACACGTTCAAAGCAATGTAATGCCCCTGGTGTTGCTGGTGCGCACTGTGTTTCTCAAGACAGTTGCAGAATGGGCGTGCAGTAGTGGTGGGTGTGGAGGCAAGAAATCAGGGGTGTGCACAGCGTGTTCTGCACTTCATAATCGCCATGTCGTGTGAGGGTGGGGTTGGGTGCCGGTATTTTAGATGTAACAAGCTGTGCGCAAGCAAGAATGGCCTACCCTAGCGGCGGTGTCGGCACGGTGGTGGGGGACAAAGAATCGCGCATGCCCTCATCCCTCACCCCTCCCACCTGTTGCTTCGTGATAGCTGTGTTATGTTTCCATGCATCTGCAACAAGTGGTTCGCGACTGGGGTGGGGTCGGCAGGTGGATGTAGTTGTTATTGAATACAATCCCACCCACTTCGGCCACACTGCAGGACACACACAGCCTGCCATCATGCAGCAGCGTGTGCTGCTTGTCGCGTGTGTGCTGGGCGCTGTGTGCTCAGCCACTGGTGGTGAGCTCGACTCGTGTGCGGCAGACGGTGCAGCCGGGTGCGCAGAGCAGGACACCGCCGTGTCTGACCTGGTGCGGGTGCACGAGGTATGGCGCAGGTGGTGCAAGGGTGCAGTGGGGGGTGGTGTGGTGCAGCATCCCGAAGATCCCGCAACATTTCAGAAAACCTCCAACTCAATCCACCCACCCACCCACCCACGCAGGGCCTGTTCAACGATGAGTTCCTGACAGCGCTGCGCCGCGAGGCACTCTGGCTGCACTCCGTCCCCAAGGTATGGCCCGCACAAATAGAACAGCTGACGCCCCCTGGCGGGGCGAGTTGGTGGGGAACTGAGGAAATGTGCCCCGCCGTGTCGGCGTCACACCCTGCACAACGCCCGACAAACCCCGCCTGTGTGGCGGGGCGCCATGACCTTTAGTCAGGGCAACAAGCGGGGATCAAACCATCGCATGCAAATACAAAGCCTACAGCCCACCCACCCCCCACCCTCGCTGCAGAAAGGCCCCAAGACCGCAACGCTGTGGATGCCCAAGGCGGACTGGGCTACTGCTGACGGGGAGGAGTATGCCCTGCAGCGTGCGGTGCGGCAGATGTACGAGGCTGAGGGGAGCAACCCCGATGTGGCGGGTGCCGAGGTGTGGGTGCACCACCGCTCCCTGGAGTGGCGCATCGGCGGGCCCCACTTCGACAAGGACGAGAAGAACTTCCGCAAGCAGTTCGGGCAGACGGAGCGCAAGGACGAGATGTCCTTCCCCCTGCGTGGCACCGTGACCTACCTCTTCAGCTGCGGCGGGCCCACCGTGGTGTACAACCAGACCCTCACGACAGACCTGGGCGAGCTGGTGCCGCACTCCCCCGAGGCCGCCGCCATCTCCTGGCCCAAGACGGGGAAGCACATCACCTTCAAGGGCAGCGCATACCACCAGGTCCGGAACGACCCCGCCTTCGGGCTGGACGAGTCGTGCGACAAGCGCACGGTGCTGCTTGTCAACTGGTGGGACCACGAGGTGCCTGCCGACGACATCGAGCTGTCCGCTGCTGCAGAGGCAGACATCAGCCCTGCGGTGCACGCCGCCCTTCCCGACATCACCCCCCCTGCCGCGGTGCCGGTCATCACCGTCGACACTGCCGAGGCAGGGTCGCACCACGCAGTGCCGATGTACCCCTCCACGCGCGGCCGCCGCGGTGAGCGCACCTTCCACTACACCGTGCCTGCCTCGGGGCCGTGCCGCGAGTCGACATGCGTCGCGAGGTGGAGCGGCAGCGCGTCGCTCCCCAGCGTGCCCCTCCTGGACATGCGCAACCGCTTCGTGATGCAGGACGCCTTCACCATCCCGGAGGGCGGCGCCACGCTGCTGCTGATGATGAACCCCGACGCGACGCGCAGCGCCGCCGACTTCCTCCCCCTGGAGGCAGAGCTGGGCGTGAAGATGTTCGTGGTGGACGCGGCGCAGTCCCCCGGCTTCCTCTCCATGACAGGCACGGCGCTGGATGAGCTGCCGGCAGCCGCTGTGATGACCGCGTCGCAGAAGATCCACCGCCTTGCGGCAGGCACGCCCTTCACGGTGGACGAGGTGCGGGGGCTCGTGCAGGCCTCGCAGACCGACGAGGGCAGCGGCATCCAGAGCCCCTACAACAACGTGCTGTCGGTGGGGCTGTGGGTGCAGCTGGGGACGGCCCTGGAGAAGTGCCACAGCCGTGCCCAGGCGCGCCTGATGCTGCTGTCGCGCGGGACGCGGACCCGGTGCGCCTTCCTGCTGTCGGGGGCACAGGAGGATGCGCAGATGATCCGCATCAAGGAGAACGTCGACGAGTGGGAGCAGAAGGACCTCACCAACGCCTGGGAGTACTTCCACATCCCTGCAGGCAACGAGACACACCTGGCAAGCCTCCTCCACACCGAGATCGCGCAGGAGAGCGACCCGAGGGTATGGCGGTGGTGGGGTGGGGGTTGGTTGGTTGTGTGGGGTGGGGTGGGGTGTGTGTGTGTGCTTTTCTGCTGCGCTGCACCGATGATGTTTACCCTCCCTCCCCCCCCCTGCAGATTGCGGTGGTCGACCCCGAGTACAGCGAGGTGAGGATTTGGAGCCCGTCGAACCAGGCAACGGCGAACCTGACGGCGTGGCTGATTGCTGCGGACACCGATTCGTTCGAACCCAAGCAGTAGAACAGCTCATGGTGTGCATCTGGCATGATGCCCTCTCGCATGTCCGCCCCTCCTATGCGCACTACCTTGTGTGTTGCAACGGCGCATGCAGGGGATTGCCCGTTGTGTGGCAGTGGATGCCGCTCCAGGGGTAGGGTGCTCGGTGCATTTGTGAGAGGGCACGGATGTGCAGTGAAATGTGTTCTGTGTGCCGGCACCCTTGAGATCGCCTTTTGTCGAGAAGTCCCGGCAAAAGGGCAACGCGCGCCAGGGCATGTCGGTTGCTAGGTCACGACAACCGCAACAACAGTGCTCGGCGGCGAGGTGGCGGGTGGGTGGGTGGGTGGAGTGGTGGTGGGTGGTATTCTCAATCGAAGTTGACAACAGAGGGGGGTGTCCCAGCTGCGTCTCCACCAGAACCGGAGAACGCATTTCTGGCAGCATGGCACCACCAAGGTTGCGCGGAGAAAAAAAACGAAACGAAACGAGTGACTGTTCTTCTCTGTGCACAGCGTGTGCACCACGTGTGACGTGTCAATTGTGTCCGTCTCGCCGGCTGTGCTGGCCAGGCCCTGTGTGTAGTATCTGTGGCAGTGCCCTCTGCTGCCTTGCGGTGTTCGATATCCCAGCAAAAAAAAACCCCCCGGGAAGAGGCCAATCCAACGCCACAACGGCCACATCCCCTGCTCGCAGCAAGCGAGCGATGCGGCAAATGGGGCCCCTGGTGCCACACCTCCTCCAACACAACGCGCGACGGGCTGCCCCACCCCACCCCGCCCCGCCCCGCCACTGCCCTTGATGGTTGATGCACCTTGACGGCCAGGCCAACAACCCCACGCCCCCACCTTAGGGACCCGCATGTGCCGGCAGCTCTCAATGCCGATTGCCTGCCTGGGATGACGCAGCGTGGGTGTTACTGCGGGTTCCCTGTGCACATCCATGCGACGCCGAATGTGCTAGTGTGTTGGAAGTGCTGGAAGTGGTTCCACCCGCAATGCCTCCGGTCCAACACCCTCAATGGGCGCGACCTCGCGTGGGGTGAATACTCCTTATGGAAGCTCACGTGTGACCGATGCGTGGAGCAGGAGGAGCTGGTGATCCGCGACCTCGGGGCTCTGCTGCCGCGTGCGCTCGGCAGAGTGGCGCTGCTCAATGCATTGATGCATACATGCAGGGGGTCGCTGCATGACGCCGCCAATGCGTCAGCTTCTGTGGCGGATCTGACGCGGCTGCTGCCCAACAGCAGCGACGGGGTGCCGCTGGGCATGCAGGGCTGCAAGTGGAAGGAGCTGGCCAAGGCCATTGTGCTGGATGGGCAGCGCATCCGACTCAACCTCGCAGCCGATCCCCCGGAGGCCGAGTTTGCCGGCGCCGAGCAGGCCTTCCCCGAGCTGTTCGCAGCGTGCTACCGCCGCAGGGTGCAGGACCTGCCGCCGCCTTCGCTCGCCCCGCGCTGGCTTTCCCGGGCACCCCCCAGCAGCTCCAACCCCGCCTACACGCTGACACCACTCAACGTCGCCTTCTCGCGCCTGCAGGTGCAGCCCTCTGCGCGGGTGCGCCTCACCGACAACCACCAGTTCCTGCTGTCGAGCGTGACACGCGGTGACGGGGTGCGTGTCTACCCCGGATGCTTCCTCCGTGTGCAGGTGGAGCTGGATGTGGGGCAGACGCGCCAGCAGACCATGATGGCGTGCCGTGTGATAGATCTGGTGCAGGACCACTACAACTCGGATGCAATCTTTGCCTACGTGCAGTGGATGTGGGCCCCCGGGCACATCGCCATGCTGCTCCGCACGCGGGGCAGGTTCAACCGCGACGCCCGCCCATTCTGCAAGGCTGCCCTGTCGAAGATCGAGTGGCTCAACACCAACCCGCAGCGGGACAGCGACCTCAACGACTCGCCCCTGCCGGAATACCCCGAACGCGACTCCCGCGAGGCCATCGCCGAATGGGTCCGCCGCTCCGCCGCCATCGTCGACTCACGGATGCACAAGAAGGAGCTGTTCCTGACACTCGACACCGACTACGTCAACCTCGAGAGGGTGCTGTGGGAGCCCATCACGGTGCACTTCCTGCCAGCCTCCCCTCGTGAGGGATGCGGGACGTGCAACATCGTGCTGGACCAGGGCCTGCCGCCGGACAGCAGGTGGACCACCGCCTCCACCATCTCCGTCGAGCTTGACCACGACCCCACCCTCCTGGCAATGGTCGTCGCCGCAGTCGCCATCGTCGGGCAGCTGCTCGACGAGCGCACCCCCCGCGATGCCCCACGCCCCACCCGCAAGCCCGTCTACACCGGGACGGGCACACAGACCCCCTCCGTTGGACACATCCTCCGCCCCAACCGCCCACACTACGTCTTCACATACGGCCTCAACCCCAAGCGTGGCTTCTATGCCCTCCCCGAGGCTGTGGTACTCGCTTTGGAGCTTGTGGGCGAAGCTCCCCAGCAGGAGCAGCAGCAACACCCTGCCAGCGACGACCCCAGCAGGCCCTGCAAGCGGCAACGAAGAGCCCTGCTGGAGGGCGGCGGCAGCGACAGCTCCGAGGCGGAGGGGCAGGACGAAGGGGAGACGCGCCCTCCCAGGGAGAGGCTCGGCCTGTCCGGAGCGGAGCAGGCGTGCGGCAAGCTGATGTCCTGGCTGGAGGACATCAAGACGCCCCCCGAGCCTGGGACGCGGCGTGTGATGGATGCCGTGGTGACCGTCAACCGCACCAAGGTGGCACCCCCCCTGCCGGGGGCCAAGACGCTGGACACCGACAAGCAGCGGGAGAAGTTCTTCCGCGACGCGCTGGGTGTGGCCAACCTGGTGGAGGAGCGCCTGACCCCCGCCATGGCGGAGCGGCTCGACGGACCGGATGACGGCACTATCGACCCCCTTCCCTTCGAGCCGAGGTGGAGACCCGACCCGGGTGTACTGCTGAACCCGAAGGACAGCGGGACGGTGGATAGGGGATTCAACGCACGCCACAACAAGCGCCGGACGCGCTCCTGGCGTGAGGTGGGCTGGGAGGAGACCCAGCGTGCCTACTCCGGCGTGCTGCGCACTCTGCGCGAGGCAGACGTGTCGGATCACAAGCGGCAGTGCGCTTTGGTGAGCACGGACAGCCACCCCACCCACGTCGACCCCACAGCCATCCAGAGCCCCTCCCCCATTGCCTCCAACCGCCGCCCCCGCCTCGGCGGGAAGGATGGTGAAGACGACGGCGGAGGTGGCGGTGTCGGCGGTGGTGGCAGTGGGGGTGATTCCAGTGGATAGGGAGGGCTATCCCCCCTCAAGAGAGCAGGGCAGAAAATCGCCATCAGCGCCTTTCTGAAGCGGGGGGGTGTTGTGTGCGGTGTCGCTGCCCTGGTCGTGGCTCGTGTCTCAGGGGGGGGGGGGTGGACAGAGGGGGGGTGTAGTTTCCTACCTTACTCACGAGTGTGTTGGTGGATGATTATCAGATAGTTCGCTCAGTGCGACCCTGCGGTAAACAACGGGGTTTAAAACGTGTGTGTGGCAGGGGGGGGGGTGCAGGGGTGCGGGACACACAAGGCCTGTGCTGGCCCCTTCTAAACAAGGAGGGTGTGTATGGCGTGGGGATCACACTCCTCTGGCTCGGCGTGTACTCTCTACACTGCTGCAACAGGATAGATCATGTGGTTCAGTGGAGCTTTCATGCAGAGCTCTGTACTATAAAAGAGTCACGTGGCGGTGTGTGGGTGTTGTCTGGGACTTTCTTCAGAGCGTTTGCCCAGATATCCAGCCCCCACCAAATAAAATCATCTGTGGGTACAGCGCTTGCTCTGTCAGCATTGCCCACGCCACTGTCTGGCCGTATCATACGGCAGGCTGGAGGTCGGTTGATGCCATCACCCCCCCCCCCCCCCTCTAACCAACGGTTTCTCAAGCTACATTCCCTTAGCCTCAGAAATGGGCCTATTCTGCACAGCCAAAAGGATGCGGGAGAAGAAACGGGCAGGGTAGGACGGGGAGGGGCCCCGCCCCTCCCCTGTCCCTCCCTTCTGTCTAGATTCGTAGACTGCGGTGCCGCCCCGCAGAGCACACATGTGTTTGCGACGCATGCATAGATACATTCTGTTTCACCACTTCCGACGGGGAGTGGGTGGTGTCCGGGGGGTCTGTTTGGACCCTCCGCACTGGGATGTGGGGGAGGGGGTGGGGGGTAGTTAGCAGAGCCAACCGCTGTTGCCCCTCCCAATGAAGCTTTCAAAAGCGGGGGGGGTGGTGGGTCTGGTGGGTGAGGGCGGAGGGTATCGATAGTTGACTGAGGAGGCTAAGAGGCAACCCAGAGGGGTGTGTTGCTGGAGGAAGGGGGGGGGGGAGGGGATAGGGGGAGAAGAACGGATCTTCGTTCAACAGCCTTTTTAAATGTGGCCCGCGGCCCGCATTGATCTTGAGTAGCCAAAGGCCATCTGCTAGGGTTCTGTTCTCAACGGAGAACGCCTGCTCCAGGCTCCCAGCGGTGGGGGCGGGGGGGGGGGGGGGGGGGTCTTCCCGCCACATCTGCCTTTCCCGCGGGCTGCAAAGCGGTGGAGTGTGCTCTCAGTCAAAAGAAATGGGGAGGAGGGGCAGTCCTGCGCCATGTCGTGTGTCGTCCCCCCACACCCACACCCCACGCCCCCTTGTCCTTTTTTCCGCAGCATTCCGTCGCGATACGACGCTCTTAGAGGGGGGGGGGGTCAAGAAGGAAGGCTAACACGTGTTTTCTCTCTATCGTCAGCTGATTGAGGGTGTGATATGAGGGTTCTATCCAACAAGGATATCAAGGCGGCACTTTCAAAAGCTCTATCTCAAGAGCCGTCTTCGTGTCTTAGGATAGTGGAAGGCATTTCTGGCATGGCAAGGTAAATTTGGATCAAAAGAGCACACCCGATCTCAGGCACACTAGCGCGACTTTGTTGGTGTGTTCGGGTTTCGGAGAAGGGGAAGAAGGCGAAAGTCCACACCATGGATGTGTCTGTGCGGCATGCAGGCACCGGGCACAGCTGTGTTGTCGGTGTGCCGGATGATGGAACTGTGGTCGGGCTGAAAATGGATGCGCTGGTGGCGATGTTCGCGGGTTCCGTCGACACAGCCCGGGAGCTTGCAGGGTTGGCAGCGCACATCGAAGGATGTGAGGAGGAGCTGGTCGATGCACAGCGAGTTGCCGAAACAGGTCTGGAGGATGGGGGTGCTGTCCAGCTGGTGCCTCGCTGGCCCCTCGTCAAGTCACCCACAGCCTACCCTCCTGTGCAGAGCCGGATATGCAGCATCGCAACGTCGAGGTGTGGGAGGCTGTGTGTAGCGAGTTGCTTATCAGGGCACGTCACTGTGTTTGACACCGTCACCGCTGCTGTGGTGGCGGATTTGATGCACAGCAACAAGGCTATTCCCCACACCGCATTCTCTGTCTGTGGGACGCTGTTGGCAACCTGCTCTCTCTCTCGCACCCTCTGTGTGTGGCTGACAGCAACATGGGAGCAGGTGTGCGTGCTGGACAACATCACCAGCGTGTGGTCTGCAGCGTGGACACACTGCGGACGTCTGGTGTCCGGAGGCCACGAGGGAAATTTACGTGTGTGGGACTTGAAGGGCACACCGAGCGCCACAGTGCTGGAGGGTCACAGCGAGGCTGTTCGCAGCATTGCTGCGTCGGGCACCAAGATCTTCAGCGGGTCAGGTGATAAGAGCATCCGTGTGTGGGACATCAGCACCCTGAGGCACACACACACCCTGTGTGAGCACACTGCGACGGTGTGTGGCATCGCCCTGACCAACGATGAGCAGCGCCTGGTGTCGTGCTCTTGGGACAAGTCTCTCAAAGTGTGGTGCACAACGTCCCTCAGCTGCCTGAGTACTGTGCAACTGAGCAGCCCTGGCAACTCCCTTGCCGTATCGCAGCCAGGTGATGTTGTTGCAGTGATGGCACCGTTCACGCAGGAAAATACCGCGTTGTACCGCCTTGGGACAGGTGAGTGTCTTGGGGAGATGGACTCACGGGGTTGTGGTGTTGCATTCAGCCCCTGCGGCAGGTGGGTCTTCACGCCAATGAACGGCACTTCTGTCTTTGTGTGTTCTGTGTCTTCCGCTTCACCCTGATTGCAGTGTCTGGGAACACTTGTATCGTTCCCAATTGAGCTCCAGCTTGCTTTCCTGCCTCCCAGCAGATCACCAGACCCCTGCACGGCTGGAGGCAGCTATGCTGTGCCTCTGAGCTGAGAAGAGGACAACGTTCTTGACGATTGTACTGCGGACTCCCCCCTCCCGTCGAAGCTCTCTTCCACAGATCCCCGGCCGTGCAGCGATCCACTTTGCATATGCGACTTGTCAACATTGTGGTCCACCCTGCACACACCACCCTGCAGATTTGCCGACACACGCACACCCTCAGCACTCTCACAATGTCCTACTACGTGCCGTCTGCCGTGCCGTACGTGCCCTCTGTGGACGTTGCCATGGCCCGTGCCAACGCTGACCTTGCCGTGGCGTCTGCTGTGGCGCTGTCGCCGCGTGTGTACGCACCCTCTCTGGCTGCGGCACCCCTGGCGCCTTACGTCCCGCTGTCGCCGCGTGCCTACCTGCCCTCCGTGGCTGCTGCGGAGTCGGCCGCACTTGCCCACGCCGCGTACGCGCCTTCTCTGGCTGCGTCCAATGCGGTGGCTGCACGTGTTGCGGCCGATGCGGCTGTGTCTGCGTCGGTGCAGCGTGCACGCCTGTCTGCGCTGGCACCCCACTACTACTACTGAGCGTGACGCACCGCGTGCAGGGGACGTGCTGCTGTGGATAACCCGCAGCACGACACCCTGTGCACGCCCCCCACCGCCAGGTGGCTGTTTGTAACCCCCTCGCTTCCTTGCTGTTCGCTTCCCCCCTGTTACCTCTTGTGCTGCCCCCCTGCGGGGCGGCCCCTGTGTCCCAACCGACCGCACCATGCCCTCCTGTGGCACGCTGTTTGTGATCCTCTTCACAGTCCGCAGAACGACACCCCCTCCCCCCTCTCACCACCCCCACCCACCCCACACCCTTGCCCCCTCTCACCACCCCCACCCCACCAAACTCAACACCCGGCCCCGTCCTTGCTCATCATCCTGAGCCAAGTTCTTGGGCACTTGACTTCCTGCTGAACGTGTTGTGCATTGTGCGGACTGTTCATCGGGCAAAGAGGGAGGTCAGGGCCTGTGGCACACGTCTGTTGGGTGTTGCTTCGTGTTGGCAGGGCCTGTTGTCGGAGGGCTCACCACCATGTTGTCCGACTTGCCAACGCCACATCCCGCGCCACGTCTCAGGTTGTCGCAGTTGGTCTACCTTACACACACCGCCCTGCAGATTTGCCGACACGCACACCCTCAGCACTCTCACAATGTCCTACTACGTGCCGTCTGCCGTGCCGTACGTGCCCTCTGTGGACGTTGCCATGGCCCGTGCCAACGCTGACCTTGCCGTGGCGTCTGCTGTGGCGCTGTCGCCGCGTGTGTACGCACCCTCTCTGGCTGCGGCACCCCTGGCGCCTTACGTCCCGCTGTCGCCGCGTGCCTACCTGCCCTCTGTGGCTGCTGCGGAGTCGGCCGCACTTGCCCATGCCGCGTACGCGCCTTCTCTGGCTGCGTCCAATGCGGTGGCTGCACGTGTTGCGGCCGATGCGGCTGTGTCTGCGTCGGTGCAGCGTGCACGCCTGTCTGCGCTGGCACCCCACTACTACTACTGAGCGTGACGCACCGCGTGCAGGGGACGTGCTGCTTGGGATAACCCGCAGCACGGCACCCTGTGCACGCCCCCCACCGCCAGGTGGCTGTTTGTAACCCCCTCGCTTCCTTGCTGTTCGCTTCCCCCCTGTTATCTCTTGTGCTGCCCCCCTGCGGGGCGGCCCCTGTGTCCCAACCGACCGCACCATGCCCTCCTGTGGCACGCTGTTTGTGATCCTCTTCACAGTCCGCAGAACGACACCCCCTCCCCCCCCTCACCCACCCCACCTCCCACACGCCACCCCGCCACCCACACTCGGAGCTCTCCCTCTCCCTGACACCTCAACGGCCGACAATGCCGTGCATGCCCTGGAACGCACTGATGTGTTTTACATTACAGTGATTCGTGGAACAACCACACTCAATACTTGACCGCCCACCCCACCACACCCCACCTCCCACCCAGACACGGGGCGCCACCCTGCTCTGCTGATGGTATACCTCCAGCAGGCAGGTGCCATCGCCCGCCCCCCTGCACCCGCCCCCACTGCCCGCAGGCGGGACCACTCTGTGGGCCGCCAGCGCGGCTCCGACTGGGCGGGCCTCCCCATCCCCGAAAGCCCCAGCCTGCTGCCCCGGGACACGGCACGCGCCTACGGCGTCAGCACATTCCGCTACCTCCGCCCTGCCGGCGAGGGGTCTGGCTACCGCAGGCCGCGGGGCGAGACCTTCGGCAACCCATACTTCGACGACACGAGGTCACGCCTGACGGAGGGCGAGGCTGGGGCACACCGCTACGACCGGCAGCCCCACCACGACGTGGCGTACACCCCTGTGCAGGGCGGCTGGCGGGAGGCGCGTGACCTGACGCACCTGACGCTCAGCGCAGCAGCTGTAGGCGGCACCCACTCGCTTGAGAGCCTCACGCCCTGGAGGGACACCCTGCCGGGGGACAGCGCTGCTGAGGAGGCAGAGGAGGCTGTCGCTGCTGCAGCAGCCGCGTCCGGCGAGCTCCAGCCGGAGCACGGCGGTGCCTGGGGGCACCGCCACCGCCCCTGGGATGAGTGGCGGCACGGCACGCGTGAGGCGGTGCCGCTGCCGGACTGCTCTGATGTGCATCCCCCCGAGGCCTTCCCAGGGGCGCACGATGCGGCGAGTGTTGCGTCGAAGTCGACGCTCGCCTTCTTCTCGCACGGCGCAGGCCTGGTGGAAGGGAGCTCCAAACAGCTCTCCGTCAGCATACAGGAAAGACACATGCGGCTGAATCAGATGTTCGCCGCGCATGTTGCCGGGTAGCGAGGGTGAGGGGCATGGGGGGAAGAGGGGCACGAGGGGAGGTGGAGGTGTGTTGCATGAGCCTTTGGGCTGAGGGTGTTGTGTTGAAAACTTGTTGTTACAACCCCTTCCCCCCCCCCGCTGTGTAGTGTGTGTGGGGTGTGCCCTGTGTTCGGCGTATCGCGGTGTCCTCTCCCGCGTGTGGGGCCTCCTCGTGGCACCCATCTTGCGCCCCCCCACCCCCGCCGGGTTGTCTGTTGCCCTTTATTTGGGGAGGGTGGCTTGTGGCATGCTGCCTTTGTCAAGAGAGAGTCTCCGTGGTGCCGTGCAGAGGGGCAGAGGCGAGCCCCTGCTGCTGCGTGGCATCCCAACCCCAGTTGTGCTCGCTTTGTATATTCCTTTGCGATAACCTGATCCCTGGCCTTAGTCAGGACTAACCTGCCGACGAGCCCGCGTCGGTCCCACCCCGGGTTTCTGTACCTTATTCTTGCCCTGTATCACCCGTATCTTGTTGACTGGTAGCATCTGCGGCGTGTTTAGACTGGCCGTCGGAGGGCAACTGATGAAGGATGTTTTGCCGCCGTTGTGCCAGCTTGTGGTGGGGCGTTTGTTTGCAATTTGGCACAGCTGCCGTGCCGTGATGGGTCGTGGGTTGTCAAAACTCACTCATTGCTCATTGTGCAAACCGAGCCACACCCCTATCAGGAGGATACACAGCGTCCGGGAATATGCAGATCTTTGTGAAGACCCTGACAGGCAAGACCATCACTCTGGAGGTGGAGTCGAACGACACGATCGAGAATGTGAAGGCCAAGATCCAGGACAAGGAGGGCATTCCGCCTGACCAGCAGCGTCTGATCTTCGCTGGCAAGCAGCTGGAGGACGGACGCACGCTTGCTGACTACAACATCCAGAAGGAGAGCACCCTGCACCTGGTGCTGCGTCTGCGTGGTGGGATGCAGATCTTCGTGAAGACCCTGACGGGCAAGACCATCACTCTGGAGGTGGAGTCGAACGACACGATTGAGAACGTGAAGGCCAAGATTCAGGACAAGGAGGGCATCCCTCCGGACCAGCAGCGTCTGATCTTCGCCGGGAAGCAGCTTGAGGACGGGCGTACGCTTGCTGACTACAACATCCAGAAGGAGAGCACCCTGCACCTGGTACTGCGTCTGCGTGGTGGGATGCAGATCTTTGTGAAGACCCTGACGGGCAAGACCATCACACTCGAGGTCGAGTCGAACGACACGATCGAGAATGTGAAGGCCAAGATTCAGGACAAGGAGGGCATTCCTCCGGACCAGCAGCGTCTGATCTTCGCTGGCAAGCAGCTGGAGGACGGTCGCACGCTTGCTGACTACAACATCCAGAAGGAGAGCACCCTGCACCTGGTGTTGCGTCTTCGTGGTGGGATGCAGATCTTTGTGAAGACCCTGACAGGTAAGACCATCACACTCGAGGTGGAGTCGAACGACACGATCGAGAACGTGAAGGCCAAGATCCAGGACAAGGAGGGCATTCCTCCTGACCAGCAGCGTCTGATCTTCGCCGGGAAGCAGCTTGAGGACGGTCGCACGCTTGCTGACTACAACATCCAGAAGGAGAGCACCCTGCACCTGGTGTTGCGTCTTCGTGGTGGGATGCAGATCTTCGTGAAGACCCTGACGGGCAAGACCATCACTCTGGAGGTCGAGTCGAACGACACGATCGAGAATGTGAAGGCCAAGATCCAGGACAAGGAGGGCATCCCTCCGGACCAGCAGCGTCTGATCTTTGCCGGGAAGCAGCTGGAGGACGGGCGCACGCTTGCTGACTACAACATCCAGAAGGAGAGCACGCTGCACCTGGTGCTGCGTCTGCGTGGTGGGCAGTGAGGCTGCCTGCAGCACGTTGCGGTGCGTGCTTGTCCTTTACCGTGCGTGGCACCGTCGCCCTACGGCAGGATGTGCCACTTTTGGCATCTCTGCCCTGTGCACTAGATTGCCGTTGACTTTTCCCATTTCCATTGCCTTTTCTCCTCACGGTGCTCCACCAGAGCGCCGTCGGCCTAACTCTTCTTTTCCGTGACCCTCTCCCCCTTTCCCTTACCCTGTGCCACACACCCCTCGACGTTGCTGTGCCCCACAACATTCATGGGGCTGTGCCGTGCCGAGCACAGCACAGCCCGCCACTCTACCTAGCTCTGTGGCTGAGTGTTGGGACCAGCGACTGCTTGATTCAGTTTATAGGCGCATTGTAGCTGAGCACGGTGACGCTTCCTGAGTGACAAGACCCCATCCCTCCAGTGGACATGCCCGGACACGCCCTCTCCTCTGGGCATTCTCGCCCACCCACTGCACTGCACTGCACTCGGGCCCTTTGCACTCAGCCTGACGCATTCGTTGCTGTCCCGCCCCACACACCACACATCACATCACATCACACAATACAGACCTGTTCTCACACCCCCGAACACACCTCGCCACACTCATCCCCGCAAGATGATGATGCGCATGCTTCTGGTTGCCGGGCTGCTTGTTGCGGCTGACGCTAGCGCGTGCGAGGTTGTGAGGTCGACGTACGCGGCGGAGTTGACCCGCATCCGGTCGTGCACTGTGGCCAGCGAGTGCGGGCAGGTTCTGCCTCTGGGCTGCGGCTGCACCCGCAACCCTGTGGCGCGTACCGACGCCAACACCGTCCTCCTGGACTTCCTGCGCTCCCTCGGCGGCAAGCTGGGCTGCGACATCCCCAGCACCGGGTCGACCTGCGACTGCCCCCCTGCCGACGGGTTTGCCTGCGTGGAGGGCCAGTGCCAGTGGAACCTGCTGCCGCTCCCTCCCCTTGCCGGTGCCGGTGCCGCAGCCTCCCGTCACGCACACGTGCCTGGGGAAGGCTGTGTGCGGTGGCGCCAACGGCGGCCGGTGCGAGGAGGGGGCTTACTGCATCCGCGATCCCGAGGCCCAGTGCAGCGGGGACGACATCAACTGCCCGTCGTGCTGCGTTGCTCTGAGCCTGTGCATGTTCACAAAGTGCGAGACGATGGATGAGATGTGCAAGCTGGACAGCCAGGGCAAGCCGCTGTGCGTGAAGCGTGAATGAAGCAACACCACATCACAATGGTTCCCAACGAAACCTGTTCGGATTCGGAGGTGTTCGATGCATTGCTTCTTCTTCTGCTGGGCAGGGACAGGGTGCGTCGATCATAAAGCGCAGTGTGGTTGCGATCTGCACTCTCCCTCCTCTCCTTGTCTCCGTGTCTTCCTCACCCTGATCCCCCTGATGGTTTCCCTCCTGCCCCAGCCTCTCCCACTTGCTGGTTCCAAGGCATCCCTGTGGCAGAAGAGAATTAAAAATGGGTAGCGGAATCGGCCGCCTTTTTTGCAACCTGCATACATCGGGTGCAAAGGTGGTAGCAATCCCTACCCGCTTCTGTTGCAGCACAAATTCTCATCTGCATCTCATCCTCCTCCTCCTCATCCTCAAACACCCCCCAGCACAAATGATTTGCCATTGCGTGCTTGAGCTCATACTTGTCATACTTATGGAACGCCCGTCACCCCGCCGGGATATGGGTGGGGATCAGGAAACTGAAAACCGCGAATGATGTGAATTCGTTTTGCGGTAGGTTTTCTGGTTTGTCTGAAACCACGAACCACGAGGCGCATGGAGTAAACGGGTTGCTCATCCAACTGGGTCACCGCTGTTGCCTGCCCTCGTATCCGGACTTCGCTTGCGTTGAGGTCTCAGACCCCCGTCTCGCCTGAGGCCCCTACCCCCCCCCAAGGGGAGTGGGAGCGTCAGGTGGTTTTTCTTTTTGATTCCGGTAACGGGTGTTCCATCAGTATGTTTGCTGTTTATCGCCTGCCCCACACCCCTCCGTGTTTTCACGCTGGGGTGACGGGGTCGGGTTCGCATACCATCATATCTAGACCACCCTCCAAAGAATATACACCTCGTTCGTTAGGGCGAGGGGGTGGGGTACTTCTGCTTAGAAGTGCAAACACTGAGTTCAGTTCTTGCGCTGAGGGAGCGGAGTCCCCGATGTATTTTCTTTTGGAGGCGGTATCATATCGCTTTGAGTGAATTGTGTTGTTGGCGGTTGGCGGGGTGACCCCTAAATGCAAAATCATCACAAAACACGGATACGAATATACGAGGTCGCAAACAGAAATTGCGCGTTCCAGCTGATATGAGCTGCGACCTGCCCTCGATGAAAGGCCCTCGCACTGATGGGGAGGGTGCACACGAGTGAAGCCAGCATCCAGCAGCAGTCTGATGCCTGATATCTGAAGTGTCCCCGCCCACCCATCCTCTCCCACTCACACCCCGCTGTGTCGCTGTGCTTTTGGTCTACTGACTGTAGAGTGGCCAGGCTCCTGCCCACTGCGCTGTGCATCTTCTCTCTGAACACCCCACCCCCCGCAGCCGGAACTTTCTTCAGCCACAAGGCTGGCAAATACGGTGCACCCCCCCCACTGTGCAGGGCGTGTCCCTGGTTGCTGCGCCCCCACCCAAGGCGCCCCTTTCGAAACACCCCCACACACAGGCCGGTTGTCTCGACCCTCTCAGCGCACACAAGCAACATGTCGACGGAGCAGATCATGGCTGCCGAGTGCCTGGAGGGCTCCTTCATGCCGGAGCTGGGGCCTGTGAAGCAGGGGAAGGTGCGTGACATCTACTTCACGGGGGACAAGGTGCTGATGGTGGCGACGGACCGTGTCAGCGCGTTCGACCACCAGATCCCCAACATGATCCCCTACAAGGGGATGCTGCTGAACCGAATGGCGGAGCTTGCGTTCGACTCGACGAAGGACATCGTGCAGAACGCTGTGGTGCAGTCCCCCGACCCGAACGTCGTGATCCAGAAGCGTGTGAAGAACCTAGGGGTGGAGTGCATCGTGCGCGGGTACGTGTGGGGCAGCATGGCGGCGGGGTACGAGAAGGGCAACCGCGACATCTGCGGGCTGGCGATCCCCGAGGGCCTGATGCGGTACCAGCGCCTGGAGCAGCCGCTGTTCACCCCCACGACCAAGGCGGAGGTGGGGCCCGACGAGAACATGACGTTCGCCGAGGTGAGCACGCTGGTGGGGGCTGACATGGCGGCACGCATCAAGGACCTGTCGCTGAAGCTGTACCAGCGTGGGTGCGAGATGGCGGCGAAGGCCAGCCCCCCGCTGATGTTCATCGACACGAAGTACGAGTTTGGGCTGGACGAGCAGGGCGAGCTGTACCTCATCGACGAGGTGAACACGCCCGACAGCTCGCGCATGTGCCGCCTGTCGGAGTGGGAGGAGAAGTTCCCCAAGATCCAGGCCGCCATGGCCGAGGGCAAGTACAAGAATGTGTCCGAGGTGCTGGCGGCCCAGCCGGAGCTGAAGGTGACGGAGTTCTCGAAGCAGTACGTGCGTGACGTGCTCCTGGAGGCCGGGTTCAAGCCGGGCAAGGCGGTGCCCAAGCTGACGGACGAGCAGGTAGTGGAGTGCACCCGCCGCTACGTGCAGGTGTACGAGTCGCTGAGCGGGAAGAAGTTCGACTACCCCACCTTCGCCGTGAGCGCCTCGACGCGCATGGTGGCGAACCTGAAGTCTGCCGGGATCGTGAAGGGCTTCTGCGCGATGATCTTCGCCGGGAGCGACAGCGACCTGGGGCACATGGAGGACCTGAGCAAGCAGCTTGCGGCATGGGGCATCCCGAGCAGGAAGCGCGTGTGCTCCGCACACAAGCAGGCCCTCAAGCTGGAGGCGGCGGTGGAGCTGTACAACACCAGCATCGAGCCGCTGGTCATCATCGGGTGTGCAGGCGGCACGGACGCCCTGAGCGGCACATCCTCGTGGAACTCGCTGTTCCCCATTGTGTCCTGCCCGCCGGACGGCAAGAACGACTCCTGCCTGAACAACGTATGCAATGCAGTGCCAGGAAAGTTGCCAGGAACAGTAGACGTGGATTTGGCGTGTTTGTGCAGAGATGTTGTCGATGTGGCTGCAGCAAACAGCAACATGACTGATCTTATCGAATTGGTGACAGCTGAAAGGTAAATGGTAAATGCCGCTTTCTGGTGAATGGAGCAGAGTCGCACCGAGCATCCCAACCCCCCACTGCCGTCAACACACATACATACATGCACCCCACACACAGCCTGGTCCTGGGCACGACCTTAAACTACCTAAGACCTAGGGAAGTCGTAAAACTCAACCCCACACCCCGAGGGCTCCCCCAGGCTGGTCCGCCTGGGCAACGGGGTCCCAGTGCATAGCACGGAGCACTGGGACAAAAGAGGGTCCGCCTTTTTCCGTCAACTCTGACATGGGGAGGGACAGCTGGAGCCACTGGCGGGGTGCTGTGTTGACTTCAGGGGGCTCCCAACGTGCTTCGGCACACCGGGTTCTTGGCCTGCGGCGGCATGGTAGTCGGTCAGAGAGGCCAGCGTTTGGTCGGGGACTACTCAGAGAGGGCGTGTGCGGACTTCAGGGGGCTCCCAACGTGCATCTGCACACCGGGTTCTTGGCCTGCGGACGTAGATTGCCTAAAGGTTTAGAAACCGGCCGAGCCCGTGGGGGTGACGAACGTACTGCCGGCCCGGGATTGTCAAGGTTCTTTCCCCAGATGGCTCACCAGTACCACCAAACCACACGGAGAGCAAAACCGCCGGGGAGGGGGTGGGGGAAGGTGGGAAGGGCGGCATGCCGAACTACAGCAAGGATGGCCAACAATGCGATCACTGCAAACAAGGCATGGGACACAAGCAGAGCATTTTATAGGGGGTCTAAAGTGAGGCCAATCCTCACATTTAAGGAGAAAAAAAAAGATTTCCGGGAAAAAATCCGGGGGGGTGGAAAACTGGTGGCGGCTGGGCAGCCTCGCAGCTGAGAGTGGGCTCATGCTCACAGACTGCGAGCAACTTACCCGACCGTTTTTCTGTCCAGTTTCTTTGTCAAACCCCGAGAAAACGCAGGCCGCGAAGGGACGGACGTTCACTACCGTGGCCTCCGGCGGCTGGGGGGCTCCGCCCCCCAGACCCCCCTGTGCCGTACGCCTGTCTTTAGTCACCCCAAACCCTTTGGGGTGACATCAGGGAATGGAATACAGACCACCCTCGGGAGGCAGGATCGTATGCCAGAGGAACAGATGCTCACTACCGTGGCCTCCGGCGGCTGGGGGGCTTCGCCCCCCAGACCCCCCTGTGCTGTATACCTATACCCAAACCCTTTGAGGTTACATCAGGGAATAGACTGCAGGCCACCCTCAGTAGCCTCAGGAGGACGCAGCAGCTCATGCAGAATCTGTACACGCAAGGAACAGCCCGGAACGCCCGGAAGAAGCAGATGTTCACTACCGTGGCCTCCGGCGGCTGGGGGGCTCCGCCCCCCAGACCCCCCTGTGGCATGTGCCTGTATTGTATCCAAGTCCTTGCGCGCCCGGGTCTGCGGAAATCGGCCCCGAAATCTATTTTTTGGACTAACCTCCGGCACCCGAGGCTGGACCCGATCACTGATCCCTGAGCGAGGAACCGGGAGGTGACCCATTCACCACGAGTCTCGCTTGCCGGGGGGTCCGTCAAAAAATCGGGGGACGCCTCACATTTAAGCCCAAATGAGCGTAGATTTCGCCCCTATAAAATGCCCTGGACACAAGAGGGAAAAAAAAAATGTCCTGGGTAAGACGTTAAACTGCCTGGGGGGGCCGTCCCCGGACCATGACGGGTGCCTGCACCAGGAGTCTAGCACGGCCGTGGTCCGGAGCATGACCTAAAACGGCTTGGGTACCGAGGCTCCCCAGACCAGGAAGGGTGGAGACACCTGGAGTCTAAATAGTCACACCACGTCAGGCCAGACCTTCGCATTGCACTCCGCGAAGACTGCCACACAGCCGCGGGGCAGGTGTGCAGCCTGTGGATGACCTCGTACAGAGAAGACTGTAAGGGATGACAGCCCCGCCGAGGCGATACAGCGCCAGACGCGGCCCGAGTTTCTGGAGACCGACTGGGGAACTGGAACGTCTTCAGGATAAGCGCCTCACAGAGGACTGATCCTCACCTGTGTGAACTGTGAACCCCCAGCCCCAAGATGCTGGTGTGGAGCGGGTGCCTCGACCTCTTTTCGGGTTTTTTATTTCTTTATTTCCTTTTGGATGCGTCCACCAAAGAAAACGTGGCCACCCACTCGCAGAGGCTCCCGAAAGCTCCAGCATCAGCTAGCGGTTCATAGTGTAGATCGGTGTCTCCAGAAGGGGATGTCCGGTCGCAGAAGAAAAACGACGAAGACAACCACACAGGCCGCAAAAAAAAAAACAGCCCCCTGGGTCGAGCAACGCCTACATCTGGAAGCCGAGCAACGTTGCGCGCTTCGTGGCGCAGATGTTCAGCATCCACAGCCCGGAGCTGGCTGCCCTGCTGAAGAAGAAGTCCGCAGAGAAGGTGCAGAAGCTGGTGGACGCCGACGCCAAGCTGTGGTGCTAGGCGCATGGCGGGCCCACACTGGGCCTCTTCTTCCTCTCCTCTCTTGCACGGTGGACTCCAGCGGGGGTAGGGTAACCCTTCTGGAGTCTCAACTAGCGGGAGTCTCCAGTACATACTGCAGAAAAAGACACCCTCTCAGACTCCCGCTCCCAGACTCCCGCTAGGGTGGCTGGAGTCCACCGTGTGGGATTCTCTTCTTATGATTATTCTTGTTCCTTCCAGCAGCCCCTTGCTCAGCCACTGTTGCGTAGCGTTTTTTTTGTCAAACGCACCGTGCTCACGGAAGGCGTTCAGAACTAAAAAGATTGCAGTGGGAGCAATGTTTTGTTCACCTACACTCCACGCCCCAACGTGCAGGTGACCAGAAGGTTGCACAAACAAAACAAAAGAAACCCGGCAATTCATTTTTTACATTGCTGTTCTTTGCGCAAACCAGGCTCCTGGTCTCAAGCAAAGAAGACTGTTGTGTTCACAGATACCTCCCCGCACAGGTAACGAACCAGCGCACAGCAAACCGATCTGCCCCCTCCCCTCCCTGACGGAACTCCCTCCTTCTCAAAAACAGGACGAAGTGTGCCGCCCGTCCTCAACGGCACCAATCTGCAGAGAGCGCCCAAAGGCGCCGATTCGACGTCAGCCCAAGTCGCCTCCAGTTGCTGCGAGGGCTGCGAGAACCGGTGCCGCTCTCTCCGATCAGCAGTCGGTGTCATCACTGCCATGCCGTCACATCGTGCCACATTGCCCCCCCTCTCTTCTGTCAACCGGATGTCGAGAGGGTTGTCCGACATCCATCCAGCCAAGCGCGTTTGTCCTGGTATATCGTCAAGAAAACCCTGAACTCACAGCGCACTGGAACCTTTTATCGTCCATCTTTCCCTTGCCAGCGAGAAGTCCGCAGCGGGCGGGCGATGAATGGAACTGCCCCCCGCTGCCGCCTGCGGCTCTGCCC